>JAQZBX010109319.1:0-10472 GCA_029593785.1 Cabassous unicinctus
ATCATCATGAGACAATAATCAGGAAAGGTATAAAACTTCTGAGCAGTGTAGCTGACTAACTCCTAATGGTGTAGAAAGTGCATTTAAGTGTATGTTGAGTAGTTTGAAATAAAAAAGTGCATGTTGTCTATTACAGTTGAATTAAACTGGAAATCAATGACAGAAAGGTGCCTAGCACCTCTAAGAAACATGTTGAGATTTTCTACTTTCCTAATGTTGCAGCAAAAACAAGACTTACACAAAGAGAAAGCCCAAACAGCCCTCAGAGAAGCAGAGGACCAACGTTTTATTATGCATGGGCCCAGAGGAGAGTTCACTCTCCAAATCCTGAGCCCTCAACATCACCTTCCATGGGGTTATATAGGTTCTTGTTCATTGGCTAGTGGGTTGCTGGGCAAGCGGGCAAATTCCTTAAGCAAGCAAGCAGGCAGGGTTTACAAAAGCAAATAAAAGCAAGTTTAGCTTATCTCCCTAAAGCAGAGGACCTTGGGTGGATGAGGAGCAGAGGAGCCAAGGAGCTGTTTATGTTTTTGAAGCTGTGGGAATCAGGAAAAAGGGGTGAGGAGCCGTTTATCCTCCTGAAGCTGTGAGTTTCAGGGAAAAGGGGAGAGGAGACATTTATCTTTCTGAAGTGTGGGTGTCATTTAAGGGGTGGGGGGGATCAGGGCTGCCATATCTTCTTCATCATTCTCCCCAGTTTGATGACCTTATAATTCCCATAGGGCATCAACTGTACTTAGTGGCCTGTACTTTCTTAAGGCTAGAATTTTGGTAGTAGTTATGCAAGTTATGGTTGTTTCAATGAACCTGATGAGTGCATTTATTATGCACGGGCCAAAGGTGGCTGCTATGAATAAGATAATCAATGGTCTGGCCAGAGGCAGAAGCCAAGAGGTCCACTGTCCAAGTTTCCAGCCCCAGAATTTGTTTAAGTGATCCCTCCTCTTTTGGATTTGATCCCTAAGTTCTTTCACTTTGGTTGTGACTATCTCTGACTGGTTAACATAGTAGCAGCACTCTTCCCCTAGGAAAATACATGCTCTCCCCTTTTCGACAGTTAGCAAGCCATGGGCTCTTCATTTTGTAGGGCTACTCTGGCTAGTGAGTTAATCTGGTTTTGGAGGGAAACCAAAGAATCTGTCATTCGCTCTATATCTTCATTTAGTTCTCGGGAAAGCTTATAATAGAACCCAACAGAGGAGCCCAGACCTCCCAGGCCTGTTCCTATTCCCGCAACCACTCCTGCCCCTATGAGGATGGAGGTGAGTAAGGCCCTTTTGGCCCTTTTCTGATGGGGGCTTAGCACCAACTCCAGTTCTGTGTCATTGTAGATTGATATTTCAGGTGTTAAAAATGCCAGAACGCAACCTCCTGCCCAGTTGGCCTCTAAGCATCTATATGCAGTGCTTCCTCATAGGTAAAACAGCCCCCGGGGGATGCATCGAGTCTGATTGGTTAACAAGGTTCGGTAGGAAGTGCACAAAGTCTCATGGATGTCTTCACTGGGCTTTGACCCTGATGCGGGGCTGCCTCTAAGACAGGTTAGATTACTCTCTGTGATGTTTAGACGGATGTCGAGGGCTATAGGGCCAATAGGGGCAGTCCAATTACTGGTTTCCATCAGGGTTTGATTTAAGTTCCAGTCAGGAGGGGCTGGGGTGCCCAAGTAGGCTCTCTTTCCCAAGGACAGGCACAACCAAAAGTAGCTGGCCCCGGGGTTGATATTGTGGAGGAGAGTATAGGTGGTGTTAATCAACCGCCTCACCTGTTGTTGAACGGGACCTGTGAACTGAGTGAGCTGATAAAGTCCTGTTAAATTTGCTCGCTTATAGTTGGGACCCTCGGCTAGTCAGGCGAGGCTGGTTCAGACTTGTTTTAAGCTTTCTTTCCTGGCTATATCTTGTACCCCATCCCCATCTGACATGCCTGCATGTATATAATAAGTTCAACAACAGACCTCCCCTGGTGTGCCATAAGTTCTGCAGCTACCCCCAAATTTCAGTCTGGCCATCCAGAATTTTTGTCCCCTTTCCTCACAAACTGAGGCTTTGGATAACTTATAACATTCTGCTGGCATATTGTTACGGTAGATAAAGGAAGAGGGGAGTTGGCATTTTCCTGCAAGCTGTTTTAACCTATTTGCTGCTGAGAGGGGGGTGGATTTGTAACAACTGGAGCAGGGCTGATAACTGGCATCAGCCCTGAGGGAGAATAGGAAAAGCAACCTAAGGCACAGAAATATCCTACAAGGCACAGGTATGTCACTGCGAGTAAAGCTCTATTTACTATTGTCCAGTCTGCAGGGGCTACAGCAGCCTGTCCAATTCTGAGCACCAGGGTGAATGGTCCAACTGGGAACAGGAACCACCAGAAGCAGGAATCCATTCAGCGGGTGGTAGATGAGGTTGGTGTTTGGTGATACCGGGTGACTTTAACTTTTAAGGGGTCGCCCAGTATGGGTTGGGCTGTCCAGTTCTTTGTCAGGGTGTGCTTTCTTGACCCTGGAGTGGTGGATCCAAGGGATGATGCCTGCAACTTTAAGAGCAGTGGGAGTTACAAGGATCACAGTATGTGGACCTGTCCAGGTAGGCTGAAGGGTTTCGTTCTTCCAGTCTTTGACTCAGACTAGGTCCCCTGGCCGGTGGAGGTGTCCTGGGTGTCCCAGGGGGATGAGATTCTGGGACAAGACAATTTTATGTATTTCAGCTAGAGTTTTCCCCAGCTGCTGGAGAATGGAATCTTGGCCAGCCTCTCGCAGGAGCTTGAGATTTCCTCTGAAGGCCTGGATAATTGGGAGTGGCCATCCAAATAGAATTTCAAAGGGTGAATAGCCTGTGGGCCCTGAGGTACACCTAACTCAGAGGAGGGCTAAGGGAAGTAAGTCTACCCAGGGAAGGCAAGTTTCTTGGCAGAATTTGGCTAGGGTGAATTTGAGGGTTCAATTCATGTGTTTGACTTTCCCTGAACTCTGAGGCCTATAAGTGGTATCGAGTTTCCACTTAATCCCTAACATCTTTGCCAGTTCTTGTACTTTGGCGGCCACGAAGGCTGGGTCATTTTTCCTCCCAATGGCCAGAGGCAGCCTGTGTTGGGGAATGATTTCTCTGAGTAAAGTCTTATTCACTTCTCTTGCCTTTTCCGTGCGAGTGGGGAAAGCTTCAATGCAGCCTGAAAATGTGCATATCATCACTAACAGATATTTGTACCCCCGACTTGGTTTTACTTCTGTGAAATCTACTGTAAAATCTTCAAAAGGGGCTATTCCTGTGTGCTAGATGCTGGCCGGGCTCTGGGGCCTTGTAGAGGGTTGTTTTGGGCACAAACTTGGCACTGGCCACTGATGGAGGCACAGAGGGAGGCCAGTCGGGCTATGTAGTAGTATCTTCCAAGTTAGGCTTCTAGAGCTGTTTTCCCTAGGTGGGTGAGTTGGTGGTATTGCTGGATGAGGGCATGAGTGGCTCCTTTTGGGATGAAAATCTGGTTATCTGGGAGCAGCCAAGTTCCTTCAGGTGTCCGGCTTCCCCCTTCTTTCTTGGCCCATTTGTGTTCATCTCAGGTATAGTTTAGTTGATTAGTTTCTTCTCCTAAGAAGGACCACTGTGGTGTCGATTCCAGGTCTTGTATTCCATGGGCTCCTCCAGCTGCTTGCTGAGCTGCTTTGTTGGCTAGCCTATTCCCTTGAGTGACCATATCCATCCCTTATTGATGTCCCTGGCAGTGAATGATGGCAACTTTGTCTGGTTTCCAGATAGCATCTAATAGTTGAAGGATTTCCTCTTTGTTTTTAATTTGCTTTCCCCCTGCAGTCAGGTGGCCTCTTTCTTTATAAATTGCTCCATGGATATGAATGGTGCAAAGGCATATTTAGAGTCAGTGCAAATGTTTACTGATTGACTGGAGGCTAACTGCAGGGCTCGTACCAGTACCCAAAGTTCTGCCTGTTGTGCCAACCATTCCTGGGGTAGAGATGCTGCTTCTACTATCTGTTCGGCAGTGGTGACTGCATACCCAGCAAGCTTTTCCCCATTTCTAACAATACTGCTTCATCTGTAAATAGCATCTGGTCTGGGGAAGGAAGTGGTTTGTCTTGGAGGTTGGGGCGACTGGCATAAATTTCCTCAGCCACTTCAACACAGTCATGTTCAGGGACTCCCTCTTCATCTGGAAGGAAAGTGGTGGGGTTTAGGTTGTACACTATTTCTATTGTCACTTGGGTTTTCACAGAGTAAACCTTGGTATTATGTGAGCCAGGTAGATATCCAGCAGTGCCCGTGTGAGTTCTTTAGGGCAGTGACCATGTGTGGCATCATGACATGAATAGCCTGTCTGAGGGTTAATTTGTCAGCTTCTTTGATGAGGGTTATGGTTGCCTCCAGGGCTTTCAGGCAGGGTGGCTACCCTGCAGCCATATGGTCCAGCTGCTTGGAGAAGTAAGTGATGAGCCTCTGCCAGGGGCTGACTGTTTGTGTGAGGACTCTCAGAACTACTTTGTTATTCTCATACATGAAGAGGTTAAAGCTGCGAGTTAAATCCGGGAGCCCCAAGCAGGGGCTTGGCTGAGTTATTTTTTGATGCTTTGAAAAGCCATCTGTTGAGCTTCCCCCTAGACAAGGGACTCTTTTTCTGGACCAGTCAGAACTTCATAAAAGAGTTTGGCAATGGCTGCAAACCCGGGAATCCAGATGCGACAGAACCCTGAGGCCCCAAGGAACTCACGAAGATTTTTATTTGTGGTGGGGGTAGGGATGGTGCAGATTACCTTTTTCAATTCTGGTCTGAGCATCTGGTGCCCTTGTGTGATGCTGAACCCCAGGTACTTGACTTGCCATTTACAGATTTGGGCTTTTCTCCAAGACACTTTGTACCCAGTTTGTGTTAGAAGTTGTAGGAGAGTCTGGGTCCCTCTCCAGCAGTTTTTCTCCATCTCACTGGCAAGTAGGAGGTCATCTACATATTGCAAGAGGGCACACCTGCAGTCCTTCTGGGGCTATGTGCCCATCTGCCACCCTCTTCACTCTCCTGTCCTCATGAGTCGGCAGGTCTGTTGGATGATTGTGGCCAGCTCTTGGTTTGGTTGCTTTGGACAGTTTTCTCCTCACTCCTATCACCATGAGCCTCTCATTCTGTGCCTCCCACAAGATCAATCACTTTTTCTGTGAGGCACCCACCATGCTGAGATTGGCCTGTGGTGAAAAAGCCACCTATGAAATGGTGATGTACATTTGTTGTGTCATGATGCTATTGATCCCCTTCTCTGTGGTGATTGCTTCTTATTCTCAGATTGTCATCATAGTACATCAGATGAAATCAGCAGAAGGAAATAAGAAGGCTTTGGCCACCTGCTCTTTGCACATGATGGTAGTGACATTGTTCTTTGGGGCTGCCTTGTACAATTATATGCTTCCCCAATCCTACCACACCCCAAACAAATATAAGATCTTCTCTGCCTTTTTCACCATCCTCACCCCCTTTTTAAACTCTCTCATCTACAGCTTGAGGAACAAAGTTGTGACAGAGTCCTTGGGGAAGGTTTTGGCCAGATATGAAGGTGCCTGTGGAGTGACAAGAGAAGAATTCTGAAAATATGAAACTATTACCACTCTTCAGTGGGTGATATGGGTGCTGTTATTTGGAGTCATGCTATGGATAGTATAAATAATGCACAAAGGAACCACCTATGATAGTTACATTGAAAGGAACCTCAGAATTAGATTTGTTAAAGATTAAATGAATTTAATTCACGCATGTTATGTTGATGATGATTCATGCATCATAACATGCATGAATTAAAAATGTCAGTGTTCCATAAAAGCCATTGGTGTTTATTTCTTATTTGTTTTCCTCTATTACAATCTTTTTCTCATGCCACTTTTTTAGTGTAACTCCTGTAGAAAAATATTTCAAATATTCTGGTTAATATCATTTACTCTGCCCACCTTCAGTGGGTAGCCTTACAGGAATTGGTAATTTTTATTACATTGTTTAATTTGCCCATTGATGGAGCTTATGGAAGTTTCCAGGATGTAGCCATTTAAAAAACAGTGGCAACTAAAGTGACACAAAATATCATAGAAAACACCTACACCAAATTACACCATGATTTAGAATTAACAGATATTCCTTCCTTTGTGTGGCAATTGAAAACATTCCTTCTTTTTCTAAATTTGGAGATGGAAAAAGCAAATCATGTGTTTTTGCAGAAATGTAAAGACTGAACTTATTGGCAAAGATTCTTTCATGTTATATTTGTTACATGAAAAATAATTGTTACTTTTGAAGACATATTAAGAAATAGATGAGGAAGAAGTGCCCCATTAATTAATAAATTCAACAGCTACTTTTCAGTTTCTCCATTTCATGACATAAAGAATTTGGTTATTAGACTTCTGGAAATCTTCTGAAGCTATTAGCAATGAATGGGCATATTTCCATGAATATTTCTCTTCTAAAAAATATTGGGAGGCTAATTTTTCCTTCTCTGCAGCACCAGATTTTGCAATGGATACTATCACAAAATGAGAAAGAAAGAACTAGCTTTCCATTAGAAAGTCAGAGTTGGTAAACCCATTGGAAATGACTTAGTGTCATTTTCTTTTAGAAAGTTGAGACCCAGAGAATTAAAGTGTTTGTCATAAATCATCCAGGCCCCTTGTGCCATCTCCACATGATGTTATAACAGGGCTCATTTGCTCATCATTTTAACAAAATTCATTATTGGTTCAGTGATATTTTATTGCTCACCAGGCACTGGTGATGATGGGTGAGGCAAATGCAGTCATACTTCCTATTATAATGAAAAAAATATTTGGTGTTAGCCAATCTTGGACTACTTTGGGTTGAACTAAGTTTATCTGGAAAGCAGACTTGCTCTATCTAATAGAACAGGATTACCAGATGCAAATTCACAATGGCCTTCCTGAGGTTCATTATCTAGTTTCTCATTTCCTTCAACATCATCAGACAGTCTTGGAGAATCCTCTTTCAAATTGATAGGAGACAACATTTCCAAACTGGAAGATGGTGAAATATGAGAAACATGAAAAATCAGAAAACACGGAACTGAACATGATAACTGGAGATCAAATGCAGCCTCACATTTAGAAACCATGTAATGTCTCTTTTCATATATATATATAAATCCATTAATGTTTGTAAGGCTTAATTTCCTTTTCTATAAAACTTGATTGGCTACATTTATTCTACACAGGATTTTAAAGATCAAGTAAAATGAGCAATACAATAATAATTTATAAATTATTGTCAATTACTTTTACTCTTCATTAAAAATGTTGTCTTTCATATTCATGATGATCACAATTATTTTTATATCTTCCCTTTCCCTTTACCAACTAACCCTTCATATCTTTAGCATGCCATTTTAAAAAATAGTAATTACATTGAGATTTGGACCATAAGCAATTCAGAAAATTAATTTCCCACTACAAGGACTGAAATTAAATTTAATAGCAACAAATAGAAAAAGGAAGAATAATGAATTTTACAAAACAATGTAGCAATTAAATCAAATAGTTAATAGTATACCTTTTTAAGAATGAATAAAATCCATGAAAACTAACAATAATAAATTTTGGCCATTTGGAAGGCAATTTAGTAGTTTAACAAAGCTAAAATCAGTCTTACACTATTATCTTGCACTTGTGTTTCTAAATTTTTATCTATACTCTCTCAAAACATAAAACATATATGGTTATAACAGCTTTATTCATAACCTTACAAAAATGGAAGCAAAAAATATGCTCTTCAAAAGATGAATGGAGAAGTCTAGGAAAATAACAATGCAGTAGGCAGGGAGGGCTCAACTCTCTCACAAAAACAATGGAGAAAGGGCCAAAAGTTCTCCAAATATGGGCTTTGAGGGTCAGCAGACTAGAACATTGCAATGTAACTCCCAGGAAGGTAAGAAACAGAGAGTCAAAGAACCCAAAATAACAAACATGCATTACCAAAACCCCATAGTAATGGGAAGGAATCCTATCCCTGCAAGCTATTAAAAGAGGATAAAACACCTCGCCCACTGCAGTTGACTGTGAGGGGAACAGACATCTTCCTCCTAGTCAGCTGTTACAAGGGGAAATTGTGAGGTAGTCACGGGGCTTCTTAATGAATGCAGCCATCAGAGCTAGCTTTCAATGTTGGCCCAGACCAGACCAGAGGCAAAGGATGAAAGAAACACCTCTGTGGAAAGTTTCACCAAACAGTGCCATCTGCTGGCCAGTCTGGAAATTGCATGGAGAAAAACTAATGTTAGGACTCTCTTTCCCCCATCCCTTGGAGAAAATCTTCACCCCCATTAGTGAGTCCATGGGCTGACTGATAACTTAAACTGAGCAATTTTAAAGACTTAGAATAATTTGAATCAGATATCAAAGAAGAGCTGTGAAAATAAAAATGCTAAAGAGAGAAATTTGCCATCAGGGTAAATACACCAACATATTCAGATGCCTAGACATCAGCAAAAAGTTACAAGCCATACTAGGAAACAGCCAAAGGGACAAATCAAATATTCTGAAGAAATACTGGATGTAAGAAAATTTCTCAGTGATAATCACACAAATATCCTAAATCAATTCAGAGAATAGAAAGAAAGTATAAATAAAGAGATAAAGGATATTAAGAAGACATAGGGTGAGCATAAAGAAAAATTTGAAAGCATGCAAATAAAAGTGACAGAGTTTATGGCAATGAAAATCATGACAAATGAGATTAAAAATACATTAGAAGCACATAAGAGCAGGTTTGAATGTGTCAAACACAGAATTAGTGACTAAAAAGGCAAAATATCCAAAATGGAAAAGCCAGGATAAGAGAAAGAGAAGAGAACAGCAAAAATGTAACAGGGTTTCAAGGAATTGAATGACAATATAAAATGAAAAACATATGCATTATTGGTGTCCAGAAGGATAATTGAAAAGGGGCAGAAAGAATATTTGAGGATATAATGACTGAAAGCTTCCCAACACTTATGAAAGACATAAATATTAATATCCAAGAAGGAAAACACACCCCAAAGGGAATAAATCTGAATATAACTACCGCAAGACACCCACTATTCAAAATGACAAATATCAGAGATAAAAAGAGGATTCTGAAAGAAGCAAGAGAAAAGCAAAACATAACATACAAGGGAAACTCAGTAAGATTAAGTGCTGACTTCTCATTATAAAATCATGAAGGTGAAAAGAAGGTGGCATAATGTATTTAGGAATTGAAAGAGAAAAACTGCCAGTCAAGAAATCTGTTTACAAGAAAGTGTCCTTCAGAAATGAGGGTGAGTTCAAAGTCTTTGCAGACAAACAAAAACAGAGTGTATCTTATCAAAAGACAGGAATTAAAAGAGAGATTTAAAAAGGGATTGCAATATAGCACAAAGGGAATACTACAGCCTACAAGGGAAAAACAAGTGTGAGAGACTTGGAGAAGAGTGTAGAAATGAAGATAATAAGGAAGGATAAATTAAAGGGTAAAAAGACACACAATAGTAAGATATGCAACAGAAAGCCCAAGGACAAAATGGATGGAAGTATGTAATGCCTTTACAGTAATAATATTAAATGTTGATGGCTTGACCTCCTGAATCAAAAGACACAGAGTATTAGAGCCATCTATAAGCTGTCTACAAGAGACTCATGACATTCAGACACAACCAGTTTGACAGTGAATGTTTGGAAAAAGATATTCCACGTAAATAGTATGCAAAAATGAGCAAGAATAGTGACACTAATAATGGAAAAAATATTTCAAATGGAAAATGTTTAAGGGATGAAGAAAGTCATTATATATTAAAAATGGGGCAATTCACCAAGAAGAAATAACTGTGTTAAATATTTATGCACCTAACCTGATTGTGCCAAGATACATGAGACACATACTGCCAAAACAAAAGTGAGAAATAGATGTCACTACAGTAATAGTTGGAGTATTTGATAGAATATCTGGAGAGAAGATTAAAGAAGAACAGAAAAATTGAATAATATAATAAACTAACTAGACCTAAGAAATATTTATAGAGCATTGCACACCAAAAAGCAGCTCTTTTCAACAGCTCATGGATCCTTGTCCAGGATAGAACATATTTTGGGATACAAGACAAGACTCAATATATTTTAAAAGTTTGTTATATAAAACACATTCTCTGATCAAAATGAAATGAAGCTGGAAATCAATAATAGGCAAAAATAAGGAAAATTCATAAATATAGGGAGATTAAACAACACACCCATAAATAATCATTGGGTCAAAAAAGAAATTGCAAAAAACTCAATAAATATCTTGAGATGAATGAAAATGAGAACACAAAATATCAAAACCTGTGGGACACAACAAAGACAGTGCTGTTAGCAAAATTTATAGCCCAAAATGCTTACAGTATACAAGAAAGAGCTAAAATTGAAGTTCTAATTACACACCTGGAGGAACTAGAAGAAAACAACAAACTAATCAAAATCCAAGCT
>JAQZBX010109320.1:0-10472 GCA_029593785.1 Cabassous unicinctus
TAGGTACCAGGTGCCAGAGATTGAAACTGGGACCTTGCATGTGGGAAGCCAGTGCTCAACCACTGAGCCAAATTGGCTTCCCTGAATCGGTTTCTTTGTTTGTTTTGCTTGTTGTTGTTGTTGTTGTTTTCAGGAGGCAAAAGGGACCAGTCTGATTGAGCCACATCAACTCCCTATTGTCTGTCTTATTACCCTTTAGTTTAACCTTTCTAATAATCTTCACTTCTAAACTATTCATCAAAGATCTCACCCTTGTTTTTTTTTTCCTTTCAGGCTGTAGCACTACCTTTAGTATCTCTTGTAATTCTGGTCTTTTGGTAACATTCTATCAGTTTCCGTTCATCTGCGAAGATTTTGAACTCCCTTTCATTTTTGAATGACAGTTTTGCCAGATACAGAGTTTGTGGCTGGCAATTTTAATCTTTCTGTACCTTAAATACATCATACCGCTTTCTTTTAACCTCCATGGTTTCTGATGAGAGGTTGGTGCTTAATCTTATTGGTTTTCCCTTGTATATGATGTTTTGCTTTTCTCTTGTGGCTTTCAGAATTCTCTCTTTACCTCTGACATTGGTCATTCTTCATAATAGGTGTCTTGGGGTAGGTCTATTTGGATTTATTCTGTTTGGGGCAAATTGTCCTTCTTGGAAATTGATACTTATGCCTTTCATAAGGCATATTCTCAATATAAGTTATTTCCTCAAATATTCTTTCTGCCCCTTTTCCATTCTTTTCTCCTTCTGGGACACCAATAGTGCTAATTTTTGTGCAATATGCATTGCCATTCAATTATCTGAGACTCTGTTCCATTGTTTCCATTCTCTTTTCATTTTGTTCACCTGTCTTTGTCTATTCAGATGTTCTGTCTTTGAAATCACTAGTTCTGTCTTCAAGCAATTCAAATCTGCTCTTATGTACCACCAATGTATTTTTTTATTTATTGAAGTATATTACTCATACATAAACATACATAAACAATAAGTGTATAGAAATAGTTGTGAACTTACAAAATAAAATACATAACCTCATATAGGTCTCTCATACCTCATCCTATCACCAATACCTTATATTGTTGTGAAACATTTTAACTAAATGTTAAATGTCAAAATATTACTGCTAACCAAAGTATCTTACATACTTTTTTTGGGGCATATTTTACCCCCAACCCATCCTATTACTATTATTATTTTACCATTTATACATGAACACACATAAACAAAAGTGTACAGTAAAAGTTGTCAACTTACAAAGCAAACATGCATAACATCATACAGTTTTCCCATATATCACTCCACCAACAACACTTTCCATTGTCATGAGACATTTGTTAAAACTTATGAAAGAATTTCATCAATATCTTACTAACTATACTCTTTATCTTCCATTTGCTGTATTTTCCCACCAACTCACTCATTATTATTTGCTAAATATATTTTTATGACAGAAGTTTTAAACTTATAAAACAATCATGCACATGTGCAGAATTCCCATACAACAACACTCTATCAATGCACCACACTGTGGCAGAACAATTGTTACAGAATATGAGATAATATCATCAGACTATTACCAGGTCCATAGTGTACATTTGGCACACTTTTTCCATAACTCCCCATTGTCAACACAGTACATTTTTGGCATAGATGCATGAATATTACATTATTACTGTATTTTGCACATGCTTCTCCACATTCCCACCACCCTGCAATAGTGCCATACATATGCTCTAGCACACAAAGGACACTCTTGCATATGTACCATCAACCATGTTCTCATCCACTTCTGGGTTAACTGTGTTATTCAGTCCCTAGATTATTCCCTAGCTTTTTTCAATTGCTATTTACATCCCTAGACTCTTCTTTTCAGCCATATTCCCATGTATAACCAGTTAGGTAATACAATTTAAAGTCTGGAAGTGAGAGTCTTTACTTTTCCCTTTTAAGATATTTCTGGCTATTCAGGACAACTTACCCTTCAAAATAAATTTGATAATTGCATTTTCGTTTTTTCTTAAATGCTGGTGGAATTTTTATTGGGATTACTTTGAATTTGTATATCAATTTGGGTAGATTGACATCCTAATGATATTTAGTGTTCCAATCTAAAGCATGGAATGTTCTTCCAATTATTTAGATTTTTTTTTATTTCTTTTAACCATTAGCTGTAGTTTTCTGAATACAAGTGCTTTACATTGTTGGTTGAGTTTATTCCTAAATATTTGATTTTTTTAGTCCCTATCATAAACAGATTTTTTTTCCTTACTTCCTCCTCAGACTGTACATTAATAGTGTCTTTAAAGTCTATTTCATCTGATATAAGTTTAGCTACTCTGGCTTTTTTTATTGTAACTGTATGCATGGAATATCTATTTTCCAGCATTTCACTTTCAATGTATTGGTATCCTTGGGTTAAAGGTGATTCTCTTGCATAGAGCATATAGGCGACTCATATTTTCTTATCCATTCTGCCAGTCCGTGTTTTTGATTGTGGAGTTTAATCCATTAACATTCAATGTTAATACTTTCAAAGTAGTTCTTATTTCACCCATTTTGACCTTTGGGTTTTATCCATCATATTTTATTTTCACCATTCTTTTGAGACTTTTCATTGCTTTTACTGGTACAATCTTCATTTCTAGACTCTCTTCCAAACTTCTCTCCTGCCTTTTCTTTACAGACTTAGCACACCCTTTAGTATTTCCTGCAAAGCCAGTCTCTTGGTTACAAACTCTCTCAGTGTAGCAGTTTGGCATTGTTTATGAATTCCAAAAATAATTATTGGATTATGTTTTAAACTGGTCTGTAAGTGGTATCTTTTTTAATTGATTAAATTATGATTAGGACTTTGATTGGGTCACATCCATAGGGCATTGATTCCCCACCATATGGTTGGCAGGGATGCACAGAAAAAAGATATGGCAAAGGACAGATTTGGGAGGTTTTGACCTGGAACGTGGGAAGTGAACACACAGGAGAAGAACACAGAGGAATAGAGATAGTTCCTTAGAAAGAGCAGAAGTTCTGGGGAAAGATACAGAACCATTCACCTGATAGTCTACAGCTGGCCTTGTAGAGAGAGCACAGCAGCTGAGCACTGAGAGAAATGGTGGCCCTGAAAGAGAGGAACCCCAAAAGCCTGAACTCTCATAAATGTTGGCAGCTATCTTTCCCCAACACGTGGCAATAGACTTTGGTGAGGTAAGTAACTTATGCTTTATGGCCTGGTAACTCCAAGTTTCTACCTCAAAATAAATATCTTTTATAAAGTCCAATCAATCTCTTGTATTTTGCTTCAGCACCCCTTTGGCTGACTAATACACTCTGTTTCTGTTTACCTATGACTATTCTAAACTGACCCTCCTTTTTGAAAGACACGTTTGCAGATATAAGATTCTTGGCTGGAAGTTTATCTCTTGCAGTATCCTAAATACATCATACCACTCTCATCTTGTCTCCATGGTTTCTGATGAGAAATTGTCACTTAATCTTATTGGGTAATCTTTATATGTTATGCAAGGTTTTTCTCTTGCTACTCTTAGAATTTTTTCTTTGTCTTTGGCATTTGACATTATGATTAGAATGAGTCTCAGAGTTGGTATATTTGGATTTATTCAGAAGGAAATACATTGTGCTTCTTGGACACAGATATCTATGTTCTTCAAAAGGGTTGGGACATTTTCTACCATTATTTCTTCAAATATTCTTACTGCCCCTTTTCCTTTCTCTCCCCCTTCTGGAACTTCCATGACACATATGCTTGCATGTCTCTTGCTGCCATTTAGTTCCCTGAGACCTTGATCAATTTTTCCCATTGTTTTATTCATCTGTTCTTTTGTATGTTCACTTTCAGAGGCCATTTCTTCAAGTTCACCAATCCTTTCTTCCGCCTTCTCAAATTTGCTATTATATTATAATAGGTATATTATAATATGATTCCAGTGTATTTTTTATTTCACTCATTGTGCCTTTCATTCCCATAAGATCTGCTATTTTTCTACGTATGCTCTTAAATTCTTATTTGTGCTCATCCAATGTCTTCTTAATATCCTTAATCTCTTTAGACATCTCATTCAATTTATTAAAGAGATTTGTTTGAACATCAATGATTAGTTGTCTCAACTCCTTTATGTTATCTGAAGGCTTATCTTGCTCTTTAAACTGGACCATCTCTTCCTGTTTCTTGGTGTGGATTGTAATTTTTTCTTGCTGTCTTCGTATCTGGCTTACTAGATGTATTTATTCTGGGTGCACTTTCCCTCTTTAGGGCTTTCTTGGGTTTCCATTGTTGGTTGTGTAGTAGGAGCCAAGGATGTAGCTGTTGCTGTAAGCTGTGGAGCCTCAAGCTGTCCTCATTGCCCCAGGGACCAAGAAAGATTCTCCCCCCTTTCTCCTTTGCCAGAGATAGGGACAGAGTCACAGCTCTGTGCAATAATGCAAGTCATGCAGGCCTGGATTGTAGTTGCCCAGAGACTCTGGTGAAGCTTCAGTCTCCTTTCTCCCTTGCCTGGGGTGGAGATGGAGCTGCAGGTGTGGGTAGCAATCTATGCTGTGGGAGTCCAAAATGACCTTAGTTGCCCCCAAAGACTTCCTACTATTCAGTCTGTGCTGGGAGAATGCTGCTTCAGTTATCTGGACAGGCTGGTGCAGGGCCTGCCAGCTTCCTCCCTGCTAAAGATGGGGCTGAAGCCTGGGCAAGGGCTGAAGCCTAATCTGGGTGAAAGAAGCTAGTCCCTACCCTTACTGTGATTTTCAGTCAGCCTGGCTTCCCCTCATGTCAGGGGCAGTCAAAATGGTGGCTACTAACATCTTTCCAACTTGGTTCAAGCTTTAGCTGTTCTTTGTATTATACTTTAGCCAGCCAAATGTACAAACTAGTAACTGAAGTCAGTGGCCAACCATCTCTTCCTTCCCTGTATTTGGGAAATGGACCTTCCAATTCCAGCCACAGAATAGCTCTTTAGGTAGCTTGCATTGCCAGAGTAGGATGAACACCAGCCTCTGTGGCATGGCTTATATGTTCCTAGAGAGGCTGAAAAGGTACCCCCAGCTTCCTCCTTGACTGAGGTGGGGCTAGGGCTTCGGCTAGAGCTGCAATCCAAACTGGATGCAAAGAAGCCAGTTCCTATGAACGCTGTGATTTTCAGTCTGCCCCACTTCCCCTTGCGCCATGTGCAGAGTTAAAATGGCAGCTACCAGCTTCTTTCTGACTTGGACAGTTTCAAATTTTAGCTTTTCTTAGGATTATACTTTAGCCCACTCAATTTACTCTCAAGTTGGTGCCCAACCATCTCTTCCTTCCCTGATTTTGAGAAGTGGAGCTTCCAATTCCAGCTGCAGAATAGTTCCTAAGGTGGCTTTTCTGCCAGTGGATGATGGGCACTGACATCCTTGGCATGGAGTGCTCTACTTACAAATCTTCTCTGCAGATGGGCAGTCTCCTCTTTCTCTTCCTTCAAATATGTTGCACGATGCTCTTCTGGTCTCCTGGAACCCCCAAACAGGTGCTTTAGATAACTCTTTGTGATTACTAACTGTCCTGTAGCATGAGCTGAATCTTGGAGCTCCTTACTTTGTCACCATGTTGCTGCTTGTCCCCCTGTAATGTATTTTTAATCTTATCCATTTCTGTCTTTCATTCTCATTAGGTCTGTTACTTTTCTTTGCAGGCTTTCAACTTGTTCTTTATGCTCACCCAGTGTCTTCTTAATATTCTTTATTTCTTTATTAATATTTTCTTTAAATTTTTTGAAGTGATTTAGGAGAATTATGTTATTATTACTGATTAATTGTCTTAAATTGTGTATCTCTTCAGAATATTTTGTTGGTTCCTTTGGCTGGGCCATGTCTTCCTGTTTCCTAGTATGGCTTATAAATTTTTGCCAATTTCTAGGCATCAAAATTGGTGAGCATACTTGATGGCCAATTTCTCTCTTGCCTATTGTTTTGTTTTGTTTTTTTCACAGCTCTTCTTTGATATTTGGTTCAACTTATTATAAGTATTTAAAATTGCCTGACTTAAGTTATCAAAATCAGGCCAGGACTCACTAATGGGGTGCAGACTTCTCTCGGGTAGGATATTGAGAGTATAATAAACAGCTTTTTTTTCCCCATTCAATTTCCAGACCAGCCAGCAGATGGTGCTTGTCAGCGCACCTTCAAGGAGGTGTTTCAATCTGGGCTTTCCTGTGTTCCTGTTTTGAATTTCCAGAGGGGAGACTCAAAGCTGACTCTGTTTGCCAAATTCACTGAAGAAAATCTCCCTGATTTCCCATCCTCTTATCCTTGAAACAGCTGACAGGGAGGAAGATGTCTGTACCCCTTTCAGTCAGCTACCATTAGGTGGGGGTTTTACCCCAGCTTAATATCTTGGGGGTGAGGGAGGGAAGCCCTTCCCAGCTGCCATGGGGGCTTGGAAATTCACATTTGTCATTTTGGCCTCTTTGTCTCTCTGTCCCTCACCCTCCTGGGAGTTGTGTAGCACTGACCTTGACTGCTTAACCCCAAAGCAGGTCCCTTGAACAACTTTTGGCTCGTTCTCTGTTGTTTTTGTGAGAGCATTGGATTCTGCTGGTTAGTTTGTTATCCTCTTCCCACAATCCTCCCTATTTTATTTTAAAATAATGCAACTTGTAATTATTAAATACATTATCCTCACATAAAAGATATTGGGTTGTTAATGTTTTAAAATTATAATAATTACTTGTAGACACCTTTATGTTCAATTCTGTAAAATTATTTTATGCCTTCCAGAATACTATTGCAGATTTAAGACCTAGAAGAAATGTTATCTGAGTGGAGTCTGAAAAGTTTAATTGAAGTTAAGAGATGAATAAAGAGTCACTCCACAGAGAGGGAACAGAAAAAATGAGCACCCATCTCACTTCCTTATCAATGCTATCCTAGCTCATAGATTCAAAGATATTTTGTAATAGCTCTTGGAAATACTGAATCTTAAATCATGGACTCTGCCTTATCTTTATTCTAGTAGACATTAGTCTTTGTTTCCTCTTCTATTTTCTTCATCTCTTGTTCTTTACAATTTGGTTTTTCTCTTTTTTTTCAGGCATTCCTGCCTGGGAAATAGGCACAATTCCCCTTGGCCTTTAAGGTCCATAACCAGGGTCCAGGTGAACCTTTTTATAATATATAGACTTCATTTTCTACTTTTTCAACATGTGCTGAAGCCAGTACTCTATTTTCTTATAGCTAGCCCTTAACTCAGTTCCCAGAACCAATAGTTTTCTGATTCATAAAGGGGACAAGGTTAAATGAAAAATTGATAGCATCCAGTGAATCTCTGCTGCTGATAAATATCCTTGACTTAATGGGAAGGGGACGGTCCACTCCAACAAACCTGATACCATAGGTAATATCATGGATATTTCTTGGTTTATCTATCACTAGAAATTGAATACCGAATTTCCTTGGATTCTATAGTTTAGTGACAAACTCAAACTTATTCACACATGGGATTTTAGTTTCCCTTCCTGTAGCTCTATCCTCATTCATTCTTAGCCTAAATTTTGAAGCTTAAACCAACAAACACTGATTCCCTCATTCATCATGAAAATAAAAGATAACAGCAAATTACTAAAGAATCTGACATCTTTTCTTTAGAAAGTGCAGTAATTTCAATATTAACTATTAAACAGAGTCTAGTAAGGAATGTGGTTAATGTGGTATTTGGGAATAAGATTTTAAAAAGTGATGTATGCCATGCCAAGGAATATCAATTTTATTATCTAGGGCATAGAATATTACCAAAGGTTTATAAATGGGGTGTAATATAGAGAATAGAATAAAAATGATCAAACATAGACAAGAAGAATAATTAGCACTTATATCAAGCTTCTAGGAAGTAAAAATAAATCCAAACTGAGGCAGTTGAGAAAAGGGAAACAAAAAATGATTTCTAAAGATATTTATGAGATAAAAGTCCTCTGGACATGGGATTAATGAATTATATGTAAAAGATGAGTTTTATTACATAATGTTTCCTAGGTTTCTGGTAGGTAGTATTCTCTATACCATTATGACTATTAGTTTTGAACATCCTGGATATGAGTCAAGTAGAAAAATCCAACACATACTAAACCATAAAGGAAAACTCAGAAATGTATTGATCTTCATACTCATATATATTAAATTGCTTTTCAGTAAAGGTGCAAATGAAATTCAATAGAGAAAAAATAGTCTGTCTAACAAATGCTATTATATCAATTGGACATTCATGTGTTAAAAATGATCTTGTAGATGAGTACTATCTGAATCTGGCTTGACGATAATGAGGTATGCCTTGAGTCCTTATAAGTAAAGGAATCTTATGCACAGAAGTACAAGACACAGGAGGAGACAGCTATTGACAGATGGTCATGTGATGAAGTCAGAGATTGATTGGTGGCAAGCCATCACTAGAACACTGCAGACTTCAGAGAAAGCATATTTTGCTGTTACCTAAAATTTGGATTTCTAACCTCAAACCTGAGACAATAAATTCCTGTTACTTAAAAAACAATGGTCTTACATTCCTTGTATGAAGGGATGATTGTTGATGAAAGACAATAGCAAAGTACCAAAGCAACTTACACTACATACTAAATGAGCTCCCTATCATGGCCTGGTTGTTTTCTGACCCACCAAGCCATAATGTTGGGCAGGCACAGCAGCACTTTATCATAAAATGGAGTAGTATATACCAAATAGGGATATAGCAGGCCCAGAAGACACAAATAATTTACAAGAAGAAATGGCTTAAATGCCCATGACCCCCAATCCTGCTACATTACCATCTTTTTCCAAACCCAAATCTATGGCTTCTTAGGGAGTTCCCTAAAATCATTTGATTGAGGAAGAGAAAACTTGGGCTTTGTTTACAAATATTTCTGTATGATATACAGGTATTATCCAAAAGTAGAAAGCCTCTTCTGGGATATTCCTGAAGGACAGTTGTAAAGTGAAATCCTCCAAGTGTGCAGAACTTTGAGCAGTGTTTGAAAAGAATAATGGTTGGTAGTGAATTTGAATAATGGTTATTTTTGTAGGGTAGGTCTAGTGGTGAAGAACTTCCTCAGCTTTTCTTTATTAAGGAATGTTAGATAAATATCTTCCTCATTTTTGAATGATTGTCTCCCTGGATATAAAATTGTTGGCTGGAAATTGTTTTCTTTTAGCACTTTAAATATTTCATCCCACTGTCTACTTGCCACGATGTTTTCTGTTGAGAAATTGGTTATTAATCTTATAGGCGCTCCCTTGTAAATTGCATGTAACTTTTATCTGTCATTTTTCAGAACTTTCTCTTTTTGTTTGCCATTCCATAGTTTGATTACAATGTGTCTGGATATGGTTCTCTTCAAGCTTATCCTATTTAGTGGTCACTGTGAGTCTTGAATGTGTATATTCATGTCTTTTGGTAAATTTGGGAAGTATTCTGACATTATTTCATTGAATATAATTTCTGTCTCTTTCTCTATTTCTTTTCATTCCTGGTCTCCTATAATGTATGTATTAGTAAGCTTGATGATGCCCTCACTGGTTTCCTAGGTTTTTAACTTATATTTTTTTCTTTCAGCTGTTCATCCTGATTAATTTCATTTCTCATTTTCAAATTCACTGTTCCTTTCTTATTTCAGTTCCAATTGGCCACTGAAACTCTAGGAAATTTTTTATTTCAGTTATTTGGGACACTAACTCCAGAGTGTGTTTGGTTCTTTCTTAAAAATTCTCTTGTTTTGATTCTCATTTTTGACACTTACCATTTTCCTGATATCCTAGAATTATTTCTCTGTGTTTACTTTAGTTCTTTGAGTATATTGAAGATCTTTTATTTTTTTTTAGTCTTTGGCAAGTCTAATGTCTTGTCTTCATTGTAGATAATTTCTGAAGGTTAATCTTGTTTCTTGCATAGGCCATCATTTCCTGTTCTTTTATTTGTCTTTAATAGGTTGTTCTATCTACAAGGTACATTTTAATATTTAATGTGTTAACTCTGGAATTAATTCTTGAACTGTGCATTCCTTAAGTTTGTATCCAGATAGATATATGACAGAGATAATCATCAATGCCAGTTGCTAAAAGCAAATTAACTAAATCAAAAAACACCTTCACAGTCCTGGAACATTGGCATGTTCTCTCATTCAGAGTTCAGCTCTCCTACCAAAAGAGTCAGATTGAATTAAAAATGTGTGACTTCTCTGTCTTTTTTGAAATTATGTCTTGTTGTGAGCATGCACTGTGAACTTAGGAATTCCTTCATTCAAAGGAACACAGGTTACCCTCTATTCCCTGTGGAACAGACTTTTCTTCTTCCTGGTTGCTCTATTGTTTGTCTTGAAGTCAGTAATAATTTCTTCCAGCCTGCTTTGATTTGATTGTTTTCAAAACATCTTTAGCTGTCCACAAGTTACTCATGCCTGCAAGACAATTTCTGGTAAGGGGAGCCAGAAAGGAGTGTCTTGGTTCAGTTCTTCATGC
>JAQZBX010109321.1:0-10473 GCA_029593785.1 Cabassous unicinctus
GACATGTTCCCATAACATGTAATCATTCAATGAAAGGAATTTCTTTTAAAGTCCAGCTGAAAATGTCTCAGTTTGCCAAGCTGCTATGGCAAATACCTCACAATGGGTTGGCTTACAAGCAGAAATTTTTAGATCACACGTTTGAGGCTAGAGAAAGTCCAAAAGCATGGTACCAGCAAGGCAATACTTTCTCTCCAAAATCTGTAACATTCTGGAGCTGGCTGTCAGCAATCTTGGAGCTCCTTTGCCTTTATACCTGCCTCACATTACATGGTGATATCTTATCCTTTCTTTTTGGGGTTCCATTGACTTCTGGCTTCTGGCTCATTCTAGTCATTTTACTTACTCTGGGTTTCAGTTTCTATTTTTATGTCTGAATTTATTCTGCTTATATAGGAGTCGAGTAATCTGGAATAAGACCAACCTCATTTAGTTGGGACACAACTTAACAAAAATAGAATCTTCATTAGATCCTATTTATAATGATTAATGTGGAATAAGAATATTTTTAATTGGGGCTCATAATTACTCCTATAGTAAGAAATTGTAGAATGTTCTATTTGGATTCCTTGCCCATCACATGCCCATCTCTGTGTTTCTGGATTTACTGTACATAAATCCATCCTTCCCAACACACTACTTCTCAAAGGTCTTTCCAGGTTCCTCTGCATCATCAATACTGCAAAGGTGAAACAAGAGTTCTATTGTTTTGTTAATCAATAAGCCATACAGGGGGTCCTTGGGCTCACTGTGGCATCTGGAAGGAAAATGATTAATTTTTCTTAGCCTTGGTATGATATGCTGGATGTGAAGGAAAAAGAAGTAATGTTTATATTTGAATGAGTCATGATATTCTGAAATAGAATTTCCATGACTGTATATTAAATATATTGTTTGGCTCTCACCTTCTTCAACAAGAAATTAATTCAGCTGCTGAGGGTGGAAGTGGAAGTCTTGGGTCTTAATGTACCCTTATAATATTTTACTAAATTTTTGTTAATAGGCATGGCATATAGTTTGCAAAGATGGGCACAGTATAGAAACATTCTCTGAATCCATCTAGTTTATCATAGGACTGTGCAGCATCTCCTATCAAGAAGTGGAGATTTTAATGGACTTTGGATTTGGAGCTTGACTTCAGTGTCTTATTTATTTTGACCAGGATAATTTAGTGGAAGAGACAGCTTTTCTCAAGTTGACTTGGGGTGTTTCTTGTTCCCTCTCAGGAACCCTTAGCCTGCCATTTCAAGGGGTCCAGACTACCTGCTAGAAGATGGTGGTACCCATGCAGCAGATAGCAGCTGTCTCAGTAAAGGTGACCATAACCCAGCCTTTATCCAGAAAAAAAACACAAATATGAATGTAGATCCAGGTAGATTCAGCAGAACCGTACCTGCTGACACAGTTTAATACAGTCCATGATGAGCTTTGCTGAGAGTAACACAAATCCAAACTTTACATGGCTGCAGTCACATAATATTATCTTAAACCCTTTATTTTAGAATGGCCTATTATGCAGCAATAACTAACTGAAATCAATGAGAACAGAATAATTAGTGCGTACTTATTTTTAGGATACATTCAGATATTTGAAGACAGCATTCATGATCGCACTATTATTCCAGGTGGTTTCAGATAAGTGAATTAAAAATTGACCAGTTTTGAGATTCCATTCAGGTTAAGCAGTAGATGTTGAATGGACATTCATGTTTGTACAGGAACAACTTATGTGCTGGCTCACAACATTCCATTCCTAGGGTAATCATTGGGCTGGATTTCAATTGCTCGTATAAGTCATTCTTTCATCATGAGTCTTGAAAGGAGGTTTGAACATTACAACTATAAAAATTGGAAGATAAATTCAACACATAGATTGCACACTAATGAAACCTTCAATGTATGAAGGAATTTAGAGAAAAGGCAGATGTTTTGTTTTGAGGAATGTAGAGAGACATTTTTTTTCCACTAAAATAATACAAAACATGTAACCCAGTCCTGTACCTAAATATATAAAACATCTTGCACATGGAAACCAAGATTTCTTATTTAACGTGTAGCTATAAATCATGTAAAACAATTATTTTCCTTAGTAATAGAATGCAAGATATAAAATTTTGATTCAACATATTTAAAATTCATATCTGACTCTAAAGTAAACTCTCATTCCAGAAATTTCAAAAAATCTTAATTATGCATAGAATCTTAATTTCTGAGGGTTTGAGCCCTGCAATCACATCACTTTGTCAATTCCTGGAACAATATATTTTATGAATTTCTACTAAATAATATTTTCACAGCCTTCTTTATGTCTTTATTCCTGAAAACATATGTGAAAGGGTTCAACATGTATGTGAACACAGCATATATCACTGAGGCTGGTGCACTTACATGTGCATTATGTGTAGCAAAAGTACAAATGTACACACCTAAAGTTGTACTATAAAATAAGGAGACAACTCTGAGGTGAGATATACAGGTGGAAAATGCTTCATATTTCCCCAGAGCTGATGAGATTATACATATGGAGGAAATAAGCTTAGAAAGGGAGAAAATGAGGCCAATGAATGGCCCATCTCTGAGCAGCCCAGCTGCAAAATATATTACTATATCCTTGAGGAAGATGTCAGAAGAGGAAAGTTGGGCAATCTGATAATATTAAAGAAAAAGTGGGGGATTTCCAAGTGTGTACAAAATGACAGTTGCAACACTAGTGAGCTTTGTAACAAAGCATATAGGATACTTATAATCTAGGACCCCAGTAACTGCAGGACACAAAGCCAGGGGTTCAAGATGACCATGTAGAACAGGGGGTGGCATATGGCCATGAAGTGGTCATAGGCCAGCATAGCCAGGAGGAAGCCCTCCAACACTAAAGAGAGTAAGAAAAAGAACATCTGGGTGATGGCTTTTATAGGTTAAGACTCTGAACTGCATCTGTATTTCACTAGGATTTTTGGGACAGTGTTGGAGGATAAAGCGATGTCTGTAAAAGACAAGTTGGAGAGGAAGAAGTACATTGGCATGTGAAGGTGGGAGTCAGTGATGGTGAATAGGAAGATGAGCAAGTTTCCAAACACAGTGACTAGTACATGGACAGGTACAGTCCGAAGAGGAAGGACTACAATTCTGATTCTTCTGAAAATCGCAGAAGAAATTCTAGAATTTGTGTTTGATTTCCTGATTCAATGCAGTTGGTGTGACTATCCAGAATAAATAATATGACTAATTATAACACAGGCATTACTAATCTACCTATAATTTTCCCTTTTACAGATGGGAATTCATTTCTCAATTTTGTTCATGAATCTGGTAACCTTTAGGTGATCCTTTGAGTAATCTCTGATTAGAGATTCCTGTTCCACTTTCAGATAATTCCCAAAACAGTCATGGATTCTATGGAACCTAAGAGAAATTCATTTATTCAGTGGAGGAATACATACTGAGTTCTGACTTTATGTCAGCCACTATCTAGCAATGGGTATACAGTGTGCAATATAAGTGTCTACAGTTTGTTGAAGAACAAATAATATAAGCAATAAACATATAATCATAACATTCCATACTATTACAAGTGCTACAAGGAAAAGAGAGTAGGTAAAAAAAGCCAACAGAAAATAAACAGGGCTTGCTATTTATCCTTCAGTGTTCAGGCAATACCATCACACAAGTTGATACTTGAAAAGTGACCTCATATAAGAGAAAGCATGAGTCACTAGCATATCTAGGGAAGTGTGTTCTCTTCACAGTGAGTGTCATGGGCAAAGGCCCTAAGGAAAGACTGTATTTAGGATGCTCAAGTTCAACAAGGAATCCAGTGTGACAGGGGAATGAGTAAGGGGGAGAGTAATGGTAGGTGGAGTAGAGAAGGTTAAAGAACCAGCTGGTGTAATAGCTGCCACTGAAACTTCAAGACGTGTAGAGTTCCTACTCCACATGATGTAACACTTGTACGCAATAATTTTATTGCAAATATTTCCCACCAAATTAAATGGAGTCACTTCTATTTTGATGCTTAAGTTTGCATCCAAAGTCTGAATTATATGAGACAAATATTTGAAATTATTAGTTGAGATGCCCCTACTTTGTGGATGGCCACCCCACAAAACATACACACACAAACACACACATACAGCACTCCTAGAACTCCTGGGTCCTGATAATGCCATCCTTTACTCACCCTCAGCACAGTGATTAGGATTTGAGTGAATACAATGCAACCTGACAATATGAGATTATATTTTCCCAAAACACTTAGAAATAGAAACATAAATTTGAATCTGGCAAATTCCCTTGGACAGGTAAATCAAAAGCTGCATTTTCATGTGGTCATTTTCTTCCCAGTGTTGAACGAAAGAAAAATCTTCTCAGTAAGCAAAGAGGGAGGATGATACAAAGAGGATATTTCTTCTTTATATTGAAGAAAAATATAAGATAGAAGTTCAAATTTTCCCAGAGATACTGTTCTGAAGAAAACTTACCCGAGTTCTGGTGGCATTCCAAACCATTTATATCCTCTCAATGCCCATAAAAACTAACAAAAAACCAAAAACTATTTATCCAAAGAAAAGTAGTACTATCTTCACCAAACACATTGACCACCCCAAAAGTAAAACATGCAAAAGGAATTTAGGAATACTTCACAAAAGAAAATTATAACAAGTAGAACAAACATTGGGAATTTTTATGTGAATTAATAGAAAAAATTCAAAGAATATTAAATGCAATCTTTTTGAATCAGATAAACAGGCTTTGAATCTTGAATGGTCCATATTTGCTGATAAACTTTAAAAATAGATAAACCATTCTACATTTTAATACCTTTACTTGTTTTTCTGATTTGAGTCTTTTGTGGACCCAGATAATTATATTCTTATGCTAACCCATTCCTGTATGTGTAAGCCTATTGCATGTAAATTTTGGTTAAAGCCAGTTAAGGGACCTGTAGATTAGATTACCCTTGATTAGATTGCTTCACTTAAGGGCATTTAATTAGATTGTGGTACAGAGGGTGAGTCTTAATCCTTCTCCCAGGGTCTTATATACACTGAGGACTGAATGGAGAGACACACAGAAAGAGAGCTGCCATTTTTACCCTGCCATGTGAGAGGGGGTTCCAAGTTTGTCTACAGACACAGAAAGACAGAGAAACCATGAAAGGCTGAGAGAGAAGTCTGGAATCAGGAGAGAAGTCATAAGATGAAGAGACTGGGGAGAGACTAGCCATATGCCTGATCACCTACAGTTGAGCTCAGGGAGAAAGTGAGCCAGGAACAGAAGGCAAAGAAAGGCCACCGTTTTGCCTTGCCACCTGTCAGGATTCCAGGATCACCAGCAACCAGTGTTTGTGAAACAGCATCTCTGATGATGCCTTGATATGGACATTTTCACAGTCTCAGAACTGGAATATTTTTCCCTAATAAATTCCCATTATAAAAACCAACCCATTTCTGGTACTTTGCATTGGAAGCCTTGCCAATGTGTGTGTTTGTGTGTGTGTGTGTGTCTGTATGTGCATTGCAGATCACAAGGTTAAGTGTATTTCTGACTCTGAGAAATGGTCAAAATTTTGAAAATTTCTAAATTAGGGCAAGAGTAGTTTGATAATAAGGTCATTGCCTGCTAATGAGGAAAATGTCCTGTGAAAGGAGAGCCTTTGAAGATCGATGTTGGAGAGAGAACTGGCAGCCAGTGTGGAAGCCGAGGCTGCTCCAGACTCAAGTGCCACAGATGGAGCAGGTGTTCTTTCTGCACCTGCCATCATAGTATCTACATCATGCCCTGATCTAACTGCTATTCCTTTCCCTATCCCATATTTATTAGAACACAGCAGGATTTTATGGGCCCAAACTAGATGAAGCAGTTTTCTCACTCACTTTCTTGTGTGGTCATCTTTTAATTATTATTCTAGGGCTTTGGGTTTTACTTCTTGTTTTGACAACTCCAAAGGGCACACTACAATTCTGGATTTGTTCCTTGTCCAACAAACAAATTTCTTCTCAGGCCATACTCTCTAATATCTTGGAAAACCACGACAATCAGTGTTTTTAATCTCATTTATCTTTGTTCACATGCTGTTTCCCTGAAGACTTTAGGCCATTTGCACAATTATAATTGTAGTCTCAGTTCCCCATAAAAGGTATGATCTGAAAGAACAGAGACTACACCTGCTTTGTTCTGTGTTTTCAGGAAGGTTTTCAACAACAAATTTGAAGAAAATGTGAATTTGTGAAATAAAAAAGTGGCAGAGAGAATGAAACCAAGTTACATATAGTTGCTACCAAACAACTGTATTAGACAAAATTGAGTGGAATATCTCAATCTGCATTATGAAAGGGAAAATGGAAAATAATAATATTTGATATAATTGACATTGATTAATAATTAAATAGAAAAGGCCCTGGAAATAAAAGTATACGCAAATACAGTTTTTAAAAATGCATGGAAGAAGCACTAACAAAATTTAAAATTGCAACCCACATAAATATATAAAAACTCAAATATGCTTCTGAATAGAATGAAGGTGAAAGTTATTGGATTCATGAAGAAGAATTATTTCCAAATAATGTCAGATGGTTGTAGAACCTTTAGAAATGAATCTGATCAAAACAGAAAAAGATAGAATAAGGGGAATAAAAATGTGAAAACAAGATGGGAATGGATATTAAATGTGATGTATTAACTCAAGAGACACAGAACTTTCTGAGCTTGAAATACAATGGGAAAAATGCATGTAATAGTGATAGACTAGGTCATAAAAATGTCTTACCTCTCATACATTCCTCCTCAATTACATTTACACAGAGATAAAAGAACAAAATTGCCAACATCAATATTTATAGAAAACTTGTAGTTCTGTTTTGAAAGAATGTAAAAAAAAATAAGAATAAAAACACACTCAGGTACCCAAGTGTACAAAGCAAAAGAAATTACAATTTGCAATGGAGAATGTGAATGGCTCAAAAATCAACATATATTTAACCTCACCAATAAAAGACTAATTGTCAAGTAAAAGTTTCAAAGAAAATTTAAAAAATGTAATTTCTCATGGGAATAGCCAATTTGAAAGTGTATGCCTCATGCACTGATATTTCAACATAGTATCTACTAGCATTAAACTAGAACTTTCCCATCAATACAGAAGTATACACAAATGTAACTTGTCATAAAAAAAAGCCCTGTCTTCACTGCCATACCTCCACTGCTAAACCCCAATTTTCCATACTCTTAATTGCAAAACTCCTTGGACAGATGCTATACTATTTCTAGATATACTATATCACTCACATTCCTTTTTCTAATTGACTTTCCATTCTGATTACATACTTGTTAACCCTGAGCCCTGCATTGTTGAATTCAATGTAATCTTCCCTTTTAAAATATAATATAAAATGCATTTATTAATAGAGCAAGCAGGGAACAAGTATGGAGATTTTTTGGTCTTGGACTGAACTGAATTAACTCTCAGGTGACCTCAGATAAAAGCTCTGTTTCCATTCAACCAGTCCCCATCCTGACATCTACTTGGCTATACTACTTACATGGATGGTTATTCAGAAAGGAAGTTCTCCAGTTGGAAGTCTGAATTCCTCCCTGGGTATTCCTTATTCTAATTGGTCTCCCATGCCTATCAATTAATTGTTAAAATGATCCCGTGCAATGCTGAATTTAATGGAATCTTCTTCTTTAAAAATATAATAAATATAAAATCCATTAATTAATTAAACAAGCTTGGAGATCTAGCTTGACTCTGGGCTAGACTGAATTAGCATTCAGATGACCTCAAATAAAAGCTCTTAAATTCCCTTCAACCTGAGCCCATCCTGCTGTAACTACTTGGCTCTCTTCCTCACCTGGATGGTTTCTCAGAGTGAAAGGTCTTGATGTGGAAGTCTGAATTCCTCCTAGAGTCTTTGAGATGGAGAATGAAGCTCTGTTCCCAAACAAAACAGCAGGAAGGAGTCAGGCATCAGTCCCCCAGCCAGAGCTAGGACCCCAAAGAAACCAGGATGCTCTATCTAGTCCAAGGCTGCACAAGCTGAAGCATAGTCACCAAGGAAGTATTTACAGCTTTCTCATAGCTGCTCCTTAGACACATTTGCCTCTTTTAATTCCAAATGCTGATTCATCATATCCCTTTGGGAAACTAATCTGAACAGAAAAAAAAAATCTTCTGATTTTCTGTTCCCAAGGGAACAGGATCTGAGGCAAGTGAATCCTGCTTTTCTTATTCCATGAACTCTTTTCCCTTCCATAGATCTAACCACAAAAAACCTATCTAATCCTTCAAAATAAAATTTCTCCAAGGCCTAAGAGTGAGAAACTTATCTTGCTGGGTCCCTTGTATCTCAAAGCACTGACTTTGGGTGATGGCACTCCCCTTTTTGTTACCTCGAAACTTTCCTATTTTCCTCTTTAATCAAGAGGAGAACTCGGTTCATTTGACATAAAACCAAGGATACTTCACTCCTTTGCTTGACAACACTTTACCAAAACAATTGGTAATGAAATGATTGTAACACAAATTAGGACCTCTTATATAATCCTTCATTTATAAAAAGTTTATTAATTATAAGAAATATATTTAGATCTTTTGTAGATCATGGCCAATTCAAAACAACTTATAGAGAATGTCTCATTTAATTTTACCCCCATATTCTTGTGTCGTGCTCAGTTTTTTTGGTTACTAGATCTAATATTATTAATTTTCATTTAAAATCTAATAAAAATTAAAATTTATATATAATTTAAAGTTTTATGAAGTAAAATAAATGCACTCAAATATTTCACATCTTTAACACTATCAAGTTTACAAGTCACTGGTAATAATTAAATTTACTTTTTGGGGCTACCATCACCATCGTCCTTTATCTAAAGTCTTTCATCACCTCGAACAAAAGCTCTGCATCCATTAAGCAATATCTTTCCATTGCCCTCACACCCAACCCCTTGTATTCTATAATCCACTATGTCTATGAATTTTCCTACATCTATGTATTTAATAGAAGACAGATCATATAATATATTTTTTTGAGTCTGTATCATTTCACCTAAAATGATATATTCAACGGTCACCCATTTTGGAGCATATATCAATGCTTCATTCTATTTTATTGGATAATAATATTTCATAGTATGTATTTACCATATTTTATTTACCCATCCATTAGTTGCTATATGATCATGATGTGTCTACCTTTTGGTCAATAGTGAAGTAAAAATAATGACATGGTGAGAATGGAAAAGCAGAACAAAGACCAGACCTAGAGAAGGAAAGCCCCAGCTATGAAAATAGAGAATACGAGAAATTGAAATGAAGCATGGCAAGTGGCAGCAGCATGTGGTTGACAGAATAGACAAGTAAAACCCAAAGGGCCCTCCATGGTTAATCATGCAAGAATATTCTATTTGGGTGCCTTGTCCATCACAAGTCCATTTCTGTGTCTCTGGGGTAACTTCAGGTAAAACTCGACCAACATATAGTCGCCTAATCTCCAATATGTGAGTTAGCCATCCAAGACCAGAAGAGCCTCCATAGCTGACACACAGCTAGCTACACTGAAATATATAGCATTGCAGGGACCCAAATTTATCCACATCACAAACTTATTAAATAGTGGTTGAAGACTCTTTGGCAGATGGGTATGCTGTACATAGCCTCTAGGAAGCTCATATAGGAGAATCACAAAAATATTTTGAGGATGTTGAAGCAATATTATGTCATGTTTTGAGGAAAGCAATTCTTCATTTCAGAAAGATCTTATGGTTTGCTGCTATACCTTAGAAGAGAAAAAAAAGGCTTAACTTTGGCCTATCAACATACCATGCAACCTCAGCTGCCCATCATGAACCCAAAAGCTATAAATTTGGTCATACACAAAACCACTACAAGTGGAAGCAGTATACAAAGTTTCATATTTGAGCTAGTACTGAAGCACAAGTGAATTGGATGAGCAAACAGTTCAGATTCCTTGGCTCCCACAGCTCTGAACCTATATTAATGTCCTCATGGGAAGAAACCTATGATCAGCTGCTAGAGAAGAGAAACATCAGGGTTGATTGACAGATAGCTCTCTCTGATATTCCAGCAATATCCAAAAAGGGTGATGCAGAATCACATCACCAACCTGTAGTTACACTGATGAAAAGAAGAAAGGGAATTCCTCTGAGAAGGTAGAAATTTGAGTAGTATCACTGGCTGTTTTCTTGCTTGGAAGGAAATATGGACAGAAATATTGATTTAAACTAAATAATTGGTAATATTAATGGTTTAGTGGCATGGTCAGAGACATGGAAGAAATGATGTGAATGGGCACAAACCATGAAGACATTTGTGTGCTATGCAAATACTCATGAAGAGAAATTTCAGTTGGAGAATTGTTATCAAAAGACAAGTTGAAACATTTTGTGCATGGACACAGTCATTTTCCCCAGTTACATTTGTCCTTATCCAATGGATTCATGGTCAATAGATGC
>JAQZBX010109322.1:0-10470 GCA_029593785.1 Cabassous unicinctus
GACTTACTGGTATTCTGTTATAGACATATTGTTATTCACACAATGGAAGTAATTACAACATTAATGTGGAGCCAGTGGCCACCAGATGCTTTGGGCACAGGGAGAGGGAAAAGCACTTGTAATACAGGGGCTTTTTTGGGACTTGGGAATTATCCTGAGTGACACTGCAATGACAGATATAGGCCATTTTAGATCATTAGATAACATGCAAAACTGTGTGGGAGAGAGTGTGGTCTACAATGTGAACTATGGTCCTTGCTCAATGGCAAAGCCCCAAGATGTGTATATCTATTGCAGGTGATGTGCCACTATAATGAAGGATGTTTATATGGGGGGTCGTGAGAGGAGTGGGAGATGGGGCATATGGGAATCCCTGCAATTTTTGTGTAACATTTATGTAATCTAAGTATCTTTTTGAAAATAAAAAAAAAATAAAATTAAAAAATTTTAAAAGGTTCCTTGGTGACCATGGTTCAAAATTTAGTGATGGATCATTTGTGTAATGAACTTTGGGGAAATAAATCAAACCCAATATACTAACAGTGGGGCATGGCCTAGAGAGATGGGAAATAGAAAGCAAAGCATATAATAGAGAAGGTTGGAAAACTGTAAGAATTTAATTTTACATATCCTACTCCACTTATTTTGATAATTTCTAATGTGTAATATAATTTATAGATCATGCTTCTCCTTTCTCTCCTTTATCAATCTTTAATAGAATGAAAAATGATATGTTGGTATGAGAGTTGATCAAATGAACAAACACAGAATTACACATAGGCAAATAAAAAGGAAAATAATTTTTCTAAGTAGAAATAAATGCTATTATTTTTTAGCATATGCTTCCAAACTTTCTTCTTGCAAATATACCCCTGTATGGCACACATAACATTTACATATACATGAATATTAAGCTAAAAATACACTTGGATATTGAGGGATAAATATTGTCAGAAGCTATTTAATATTAGGGATGTGTGAATATTTCTTTCTCAATAATTATTGGTATACCTCAGTTTAATTCCATTTAAGCACAGTCCAGTGAATTAAAGTAATGTCAGTGTTTAAATTAAAATTTATTGTAAATGTAGGCTCTTTCCAATATTTGACCATCTTAAAATATAGGTCTATGGTTATCAATCAGTTTTTTTTATCCCCAAAACATCTTTTTAATTCCTTTGACATTTTTCACAATTTTATAAACTAGTCAAGAAGAATCCTTGTACAAAGTTTATATTTTTGCATATTTTCTGACTAATTGCTACACATATATGCTGTTTGGAAAATTTTCAGATCCCCATAAGTGAATCCCAGCACATACCATAGGAATTTTGGAGCAAAGACCTGAATCCTCTGTAGATACGTACCCTCCTTTTGAGAAAGAACATTGACTTGCTCTGGGTCTTACTATACTGAGATTAAACACTTAAATATTAGCCACCAAATACCCTAGAACTGAATTGTCCTTTATGAATGTTGAGTTGTCTGACTCAACACACCAAAAAGTTGAGCATGCATAGCAACCCACAACTATCAGGTGGAAGTGAGATATAAAAGAAAAGGTTTAAGTAGGCACTGACTTCTTTAGTAAGTTACATGAAGCTCTGGCCCAAATGCCAATGGCCCCTACTCCTGCCTATAATCTTCTGCATCCAATATGCATCATCGGCCTCTTGTGTAGTTCTCTATGATTGGTTGACTGAGGGAGAGAAAACTGGGAATGATTTAAAGGCTATTTTGTACAATGTGCAGGCACTACTTGAAATCTCTACAGCCCTTTTCTTCGATGTCCCTGAAGGATGGTGGTGAAAGGGAATTCTCCCAGGTGGCAGAACTTCGAGAGGTGCCCCTGGCTGTTCATTTTATTTTCAAGGAGAAATGACCAGATATGTGATTAACTAGTAATACATGGATTGCTGCCAACTATTTGGCTGGATGGTTAGTGAGTTTGAAGGAATATAATTAGAAAATTGATGAGAAGGAGGTCTTGAAGAGAAGCATTTGGATAGACCTGAATTTCTGAATGGGCAAAATAGTAAAGATCTATTTGTCCCATGTGAATGCTCAGCAAAGTCTGACCACAGCATGTGAGGACTTTTATAATCAAGTGAATAAGGTGGCCCATTCTGAGGAGACCAGACAAGGAGTCAAGGTGGCAGGAATGGAGTTTATGCATGGATTCAGCAACATGCCCAACACACTCCAAGGCAGATCCGACTGCAACCATTGTTACACTGTTACACAGTGTACTGTAGGAATTCAGACTTTGGCACAATAGAAACTTTCCACAAATTACTATTTCATTACTTACACAACACAATGTGTCCAAAAGTGCAGGTGAATAGATCCCATTGTATTTGGTAAACTTGGGAAACCAACTGCTTGTTGTGGTGTCAGGGTTGGTGGATGGCTTACCCAACTTAGAGATGGAGAGCAGAGATGCTGTACTGTTTGAGTGTTGATTATTTATATTCCCCAGTGCAAGGTGGCTCTCCCACTGAGAGTTCTCTCCCTGATAAGCTTCTGGAGCTGATTGTTCCCAAGATCCCTTTCAAAGAATGGTCAGTCCTTTTCATTAGACCTAGTATCACCAGGTCTTTGGAATGGAACAGACTGTCATATCTGCACACAATCGAAAATGAAGTGAGGGATAGGCAAGGGTCTGGACATGGCTGCTGACCATGAATCTGTGAATTTTCCCAAAAGGGAGAATCTGTTTCACTGACTTTTCCAGGTTCTAAGGGCAGCTATCATTCCTTGGCTCATGGCTGCTTTTCTGACCTTGGCTTATGTCATAACATCTCCCTCTGTTACTCTCCTACTCCATCTTCCCTTATAAGGACTTTTGTGAGTATTTTTGCCTACCTATATAATCCAGGATAGTCATCTCAAGATCCTTAATTTAAGCACATTTGTAAAGATCCTTTTGTGCTTTAAGATTACATATTCACAAAAACTGGAGATTAGTAGTTGTGCCTATTTGGGATGGCTTTATTCTGTCTACCACAGTTGTGTATAAGAAGCCTGGAATATTATTTCATACTAAACAGTCATGGAGATATGAAAGACTACTAATTATTTATCAAAAGGACTTATTTTGTTCAAATAAGACAATTGGAGTACCAGTAAGATAACTGCTTGGATGAAATATATCAAATATGTGTGTATGCATGAATTGATAAGTTAATTTAGGAAACATTGTTCACTCTTGCAGTGATTTAGAGAATTGCTATATGTTGATTTTTATTGTACTTTTTATTTTAAATGTTCGTTCATTCTATTACTGGGTTTTCATATTTTAGCATGAATTTAGTAGAATAACACATATGAGACATAATCTTGCCAAATGTGCAAGTAACAATGAGTTTTTTTAATAATAAAATACTTGTTTATTCCTTTTAAATGCAAAGGAGTATCTCAAAAGAAAAATATATTGTTCATACATTCTCTTGTTGATTAAAATGTTAAAGTAATGTCTTTGTGTCTTGGTTTTACAACAATTCCTAAAGTAAATATTTTATGATTTTGAAAACATGCATGTTTGAAATGTCATTCTGGTTGCAATGTATGAAACCAAAATAAGGATATCTTCTTTCTTTAAATATTCTTACAGTGATATAACTCATGTTAACAGCTTGGTATGTACATTATTAAACGAGTGTCCATGCTAATACAAATATGTGTACTTCACAGAGGTTTCCCTTCGTGTATTTTGTTTATTTTTACTGAGATATTTTCATAATTAATGACAGGTCTTGAACGTCAACTTTTTTCTTCAAATAGCAATACATACTTTTAATTAAATTTATTTTTTTTCAAAGATACTTAAATTACATAAATTGTTATGTAAAAATATATAAAGAATTGCCATATGCCCCACTCCCCAGACCTCCCACTTATCCCCATATTAACAACTTCTTTCATTAGTGTAATACATTCGCTGCAATTGATAAACACATTTTGGAACATTGCCACTAAGCATGGACTATAGTTTACATTGTACTTTACACTCTTTCCCACTCAATTCTGTAGGCTATGGCAGGATATATAATGGCCTGTATCTGTCTCTGCAATGTCATCCAGGTCAATTCCAAGTCCTGAAAATGCCCCTATATCACACCTCTTTTTCCCTTTCCTTGACTTAAACACCTCCACTGGCCACTGTCTCCACATCAATGATATAATTTCTTCCATTGCTAGAATCATAATAAGTATATTGTAGAACTCCAGCAAGTCTACTCTATTCCATATTTTATTCACCAATCCTGGGAGCTCTGGGATGGTGATGCCCACTCTACCTCTAATTGAGAGGGGACTTTGATCCCATATGGCTGATGGATGGGACTCTCTTGCTTGCAATTGTAGACTCTCTCAGTTCCTTGGTTGCTGGTTGTCTATCCCTATCTCCCCATCAGCTGTCCTTGGTGAGTCCAATGAACTGGAGAGTAAGTGCTGCAACTCATCTGAGGCTCAGGGTCCAACCAGGATATGCATAGCCCAAAGATTCAAGTCTCCTGGACATACATCTACCAAGTCCAGCAGCAACTATAGGTTCAAACAAAAGGGACAGAAAAGGCGAAGAGAAGTCACATCTGAGTCCAACTCTGTCGCACTCAGAAGCACAAACTCCAAACTAAGGCCCACTGGCAAGGCACCAAAATCTGGAGCTATCCACAGGACCTGGGTGTATCCAGAGCCCTCAAAAGCCCCATTATTTGGGACAGTGTACAACTTGGCAGTCTCTGAGATCCTGTTGAGACGTGCATAAGCTTTACCTCTCTGATGATCTCCTGACTCACTTTGAAGTCTCTTAGCCATATACACTCATTTGCCTTTACCATTTCCCCTTTTTCTTCAGTTTTTTTTTCAAGTTTTACCACCAGCCAGTGCTTGGTAGTAATCCCTTGGTGCCAGGGCGCCTCATCCCTGGGACTCATGTCCCATGCTGGGGGGAAGATTATGCATTTATATGCTTAGTTTAGGGGATTACAGGGCAGGAAGGCATTGGTTTAACTGGGTGTTCACGATCTCTCTCCCAAAAGATGGCTAAGAGGGGACAAGATCCTCCCCAAATGTCCTGTTCTGGGAGCCCACCAAGTGGAAGCATTTGGGGCATCAAACTGGTGGGAGCTGGATATGGAGATAGATTGCTCAAGATAAAACCATGAGTTTTTAGCCCCATGGCTGGAAACTATGAATGACTAAGCCCCACCCTAAGGACAAAGAGCCAGGGTAAGCCCAATTCCAGCTGGCCACCCAGTGAGAGGAAGCATTCTCTGAGAATGGGAGGGTTCTGGCAAAGGGAGGAGAGGGGTTTCCTTTCTGTGAGTCCCTTGCCTGGACTCCCATTGAACTTTGCGGAGCATATCAGCTGGCTGGAGGTGGAACCAAGCAGAGGGGAGAGGAGAATCTTCTGAGGAAGCCTGATTTACCTAACCACCCTGGGATAGAGAAACATGGCCAGGGAGAGGGCAGAGTCAGGCAATTGACTAGTTCTGTGCTGACAACTACCAAGATTTCAACTCCCTTAAGAGAGCCAGCCAGTAGGAAGCACTTAATAAGTTTCCAGTGGCCTATTTAGTGGCCACTGGGAGGAGGTGGTGGTCTAGAAGAGGGTTGAGAATCATTTCTGTGCAGTGAATTCAGTCACCAGGGTCCCATTTGAATTTCAAATGGTAACTCAACCTGACCAGGAGAGGGGAGGGGGGATCTGCTCACACAGCCTGTTGAATCCTGCTGCTCTAGAAGAGTCAAACCTGCTCAAAGGAAAATGACTGGATAGCTTTCTGAAGAGCTAACTGACCCAACAAGTAAGTTTATCTCAGTGAAGGATTTTCTGTGTTACATATACGAGGCCCCTACTTCAATTCCCGGCTCTTCTTGGACTACTGATCCACCAGGATATCAAACATCCAGTTGATACTTTAGGACAGGTAAAACAGACATTATTTTTGTATTAGCTTCTCTTGGGTTCCTTATTTTTCCTTAAAAAAAAAGGTTAATTTTTTTAAAAATTTAACTTAGTTTATTAGCTAAAACCTGCTTCAAAACATGTAGAGAGAAGGCTGCAGGGTAATCGACTGATGAACACTGGCAGCCTGAGAAGCTCCACAGGGGCCTAAGAAGGAATGTTGTTCTTCCATAGTTTTTGTTTGACTGCTTGTTTGTGTGTTTGTTTGCTTATTTTATTTCTTGTTTTTCTTTCCAATTTCCTTGTCCCCCCCCACCTTTTTTTTAAATTAGGTGCTGCTGGCTTGTTTCTTCTTTGCTATGCTTCTTCCTTGATTTCCCATTATCTGTGTATACTGATTTTTTCCACCAACGGTGTCTCTTTTCTTTCCTTCATCTTTCTATATTCTGATTTCTTTGTGGTTCTTACATTCCACCTTTCTTTATTCAGTCCTAAATTTTTCTCATTTCTATTTCTATTCTTTCTATTCTGTTCTCATTTTTTAAATTAACTTTTTATATCATTCTATATTTTTCTCTATTCAGTTTTACCATTTCATTGTAGGTAATCCACTTTTTAAAATTCTTATTACTCTACACTGCTTACATGAGTTAAATATTCATTTTACCAAGTCTTATATGGTCTCTCTTCTAACTTTTCCTATTATTATTGCTATTATCCTTTTTCTTTTCTTACCTTTCCTGCTTTTTTTGACTCTAAGCTTTTTCCTTCAAGGGAACATAGAAAACAGCAAGGAAAGAGAACATGAAGACCAAAGTGTCAAAGAGAAAACTTAACACACACACTAAACCAGCAGCTAAATTAAACTCTAGAGTATAGAGAGAAACTAACCAACTGAATAAACCCATCAAGATAAAAAGATGGCCAGAGGGTAACAAAAATTACAAACCATACTAAGAAACAGGAAGACATGGCCCAGTCCAATGAACAAACTAAAAACTAGGAAGAGATGTAGAACATCAAACGACTAATCAAAGCTGTCCAAACAAATAACATGGACCAACTTATTGAAATGAAGGAGAGATTAAGGATATTAAGAAGACACTGGGAGAACATACTGAAGAAATTGTAAACATGCATAAAGAGATAATGGATATGATGGTGATGAATGGCACAATCAAAGAAATAAAAAAGATGCTGGAAGCACATAACAGCAAATCTGAACAGGCAGAAGAAAGAATTAGTGATGTGGAATATAGTACTTCTGAAATCAAACAGATAGTAGAACAGAGAGATAAAAAGATAGAAAAATCCAGCAGGGTCTTAGGGATTTTAATGATAACACAAAAGGCACAAATATATGCACCATAGGCAGCCAAGAAAGGGAAGAGAAGGGTAAGGGGACAGTAGAAGTGTTGAAGGAAATAATGGCTGAAAACTTCCCAACCCTATTGTAGAAGATGGATGTACATGTTCAGGAAGCACAGTGTACCCCAAACAGTATAAATCAAAAGAGGCCTACTCCAAGACATATATTTGTCAAACTGTCCAATATTCAAGACAAAGAGAAAATACTGAAGACAGCAAGAGAAAAGAAAATCACCACATACAAGGGAAGCTCAATAATTAAGTGCTGATTTCTCATCTGAAACTATGGAGGCAAGAAGGCAGTGGTATGATATAGTCAAGGTACTAAAAAAAAAATAATTCCAGCCAAGAATTCTCTGTCAAGCAAAGCTGGCATTCAAAAATGATGGCGAGTTCAAAATATTCACAGATAAACAGAAATAAAGAGATTATGCCGATAAGAAACCCACCCTTCAAAAATACTACAGGGAGTTCTGCAGGTTGAAAGGAAAAAACAGGAGAGAGACAGTTGGAGGAGAGTGTAAGAACAACTAAAATGACAAGAAGAAAATAAAAACAACTTATGACATACATAAACCCAAAGAAAATATGGCTAATGCAAGTAATTCCTTGAGAGTAATTACACTGAATGTTAATGGATTAAACTCACCTGTCAAGAGACACAGATTGGCAGAATGGAGAAGGATCTATGACCCATCTATATGCTCTACAAGAAACCCACCTGAGACCCAGGGATTCAAGCAGCCTGAAAGTGAATGGCTGGAAATCAATTTTACAAGTATACAATAACCAAAAAATGATGGGAGTAACTATACTAATATCGGACAAAATAGTCTTTAAATGCAAAACTATTGCAATAGACAAAGACAGACATTAAATATTAGTAAAAGGGGTAATCTTTCAAGAAGAAAGAACAACCATAAACATTTATGGACCTAACCAAGGTGCCTCAAAATACATGAGGCAAACACTGGAGAAACTAAGTGGAAGAATTGATGCCTTTACAGTTATTGTAGGGGGCTTTATTATACCATTATCACCATTAGAGAGAACATCTCGATAGAGAATCAATAAAGAAAATACTCTGATAATACATTAGATGATCTGGACCTAATAACATATACAGAACACTACACCCAAACACAGTGGGATGTACATTGTTCTTGAGTGCACATGGATCATTCTCTTAGACTACTTGCTAGGCCACATAAAAATTCTCAATGAACTCAGAAAGATTGGAATTTGATGCAGAATTATTTCTCTGACCACAATGGAATGAAGGGCAAGAGAACCAGATTAGGCACAAAGATATAGAAGTTAAACAATAGATACTTGATGGTCCTCTCATGTAGTAAATTGAAATCCTTGAAAAAATGTTTGTTTTCCACTATATATAGATATATATACATATATATGTATATGTATATATTTATTTATAAACTCACACAGATAAATTTGATCATCTTAAAACTGTCTCATTTTTTAAAAATATTCCTAACCATTTTATCACTGATGAAATCATTTTATTCTTGCCACTTAGAGCCCTCTTTGAAAACAACCTTCCCTTAATATTCTATATGCTTGTTGACTATATAAAAATAAATTATTAATAAATGAATGAATATTTTCACAATACATAAATATATCTTTATATACAAATGCTGAAATTAAAAATTTTCAAGGATATTGAGTGCTTTTCTTTCACTCAACTTTTATATTACCTTAAACATTTTTGTCCATTTTATTTACAGTTACCCTGTGCATCTCATACTAAATTTAATATCTTGAAAATTACATTTTGTAACTATTAGCACTGAAATATTTGCTCATTTCTTTCTGGTGATTATGATATTATAAAAATAGTTTATTGATTTTTAAGTAATTTCCATTGCTTTATTTTCAATACTAAATTTTCTTCTTAATTCTGCTATTTTCCTATTAGAATTTCTAGAGTTTTTGCGATATGTTAGAGTCATGCATCAAAAAGAAAGATAAGGCACAATTCATCTGTGTTGTCACCATCAATTTAAAAATCTACCATTATTTTGACTAATAGGAATGTTGTTAAACTATGAAACAATACATAATATCATCCATTATATCTCTACTTCAGAAAAAGAATGGTGCAAATAAAATTAAAATATATAGTCACTAATATGTAATAGTTTCAATTGCTCTTTCCATTATTTATTATGAATGTTTTCTTTTTATTTTAGTGCATTTCCAAGAACTTCCAATGGATTATTGAATATTTATCTCTTTTCTACTTATTCTCATTCATTGTGGTGTGGTTTTTTTTTAATGCTATTTGACTTTTCAAAAAGTTGTTTTTTTATTTCTTTAACTTATGTAATTGATTTTATTTTCTACAAGTAAATTCACTTTGAATTTACTATTATTATTATTTTTAAATTTTTTCATATTTAATAAGATAATAATTTATTGTTATAGTTGACATTTGACAAAAATGATTACATTAGAGATAAGAGAATTACTTTTTTTCTTTAGGACGTACCGGAGATTGAACCCAGGACGCCCTACTTGTGAAGCTCAACCACTGAGCTATTTGTGCTCCCCAGAATTGCTTTTGAAAACAGTTTTTCAGTTCTTCAAATAATTGACAATTCAGTGACTGTATGTCATTGCTTTCAAGCCAGTAATTAAGAAATTAAATGGGAATAACTTAATTTCCAAGGAATTATATTGGTGTGGTTTCCTAAATTCTTTATATGTAACTATTTAGATTATTATGAGAGAACTTGGGCTGCCCAGGCTTAATTTGTGTTAAAAGCAGACACGGCATCAAACATATTGCTCTTGTATCCTGATGGTCTCATGAATTCATTTGCTAGCTTTAGCAGCTTTGTTGTAATTTTTTGGGACTTTCTAGATACAGGATCATATCATCTGTGACAAACAAAATTTTACTTCTTCCTTTCGCATTTGAATGCTTTTTATTTCTTTTCCTTGCCTGATTGCTCTAACTAGAACCTCTAGCACTATATTAAACAACAGTAGTGGCAGTGGGCATCTTTGTCTTGTCCCTGTTTCAACGGGAAATCTTTCAGTCTTTCACCATTGAGTACAATGTTACTGTGGGTTTTTCATGCATGGCCTTTAACGTGTTGAGAAAGTTTACTTCAATTCCTATTTTTATAGTATTTTTATCAAGAAAGGATGCTTTATTTTGT
>JAQZBX010109323.1:0-10472 GCA_029593785.1 Cabassous unicinctus
ATGGATGGTGGGTGGATGGATGGGTAGGTGGACCCCAGCACCCTCAAATGCCCCTCTCCCTGCCCTCCAGAGAGCCCAGTGCAGTTCATCACGGTGGGGGCAACTCCAGCCCCCTCTGTGCTGCAGTGCCCTCTCCACGGGTCAGCAGCTGACCCCTGCTCTGCAGCCAGGGCCTACTCAGTTCTGCAGAGACCAGTGCGGGTGCTCCGCTGCCACTCGGACAGGACGCAGTGGGTGTGGCCTGGAGGTCACCCTGGGCCTCCTGGCTTGACTTGGAGTGTCCCAGCAGAGGGTCTGCCTGGAAGCAGGGGCCTGCCCACCGGGGCCCCCATGAGCAGCTGCCTCCCCGTTCCTCCCTTTTGGGCCCAGCCCTGGCTTGGGGGTCACAGGTGCCCAGGCACCCAGGACCCTGAGAGAGACCCCACCCCGACCCCTGAACAGCTGCCTATGGCACCCATGACCTGCCCCATGGCCCCTCTTCCCTCCTGCACCTGCCCTCCACCCCCTGGAGGGCACCCCCAGAATGGCAGACACAACCCCAAAGGCTCGTGTCACTAGACGTGTCACTCCCAAGCCCAGGGATGGCAGTCGAAGCTTGAGGGTCCTCAAGCTTGAGGGGTGAAGTCGTGAGGAGGGACTGGCCACCCCTCTCCAAGCTCCATCCCCCGGCCCCTGTTTGTTTTGGGGACTTGTTGTAACAAAGAATTAAAGGGTTCTGGGAAGAGGGGACCACAGTCACTGAAATTCTGAGATCCCAACTTCTGGGGTCCCCAAGATTTGGCAGGGGGTCCAGGCCCCAGGCTGAGCCCACTCGACACGCCTGCCACGCTTTTTCAGGAGGTGGGAGGGTCCCTGGGGGTCCCTCAGCTCCTGCCCTCCCCCCACCCTCTCTGAGCCCCGTTTTCCTAGGTGTACGAGGGGGGGTGGAGGCTCCCAGGCAGGGCCGACTTCTGAGGCCCGGACAGCCCCACGCTCGGCTGGATGCTCTGCTGACACCTTAAAGTGCCTGGTACTGTTTAACCGAGGACCCCACAGTTTCCTTTGGCACCAGACCCCAAAAGTGTGACCGGGGCTGCCCCTTCTCCTTCGACAAGCATTTACGCAGCGCCGGGCGGCGTTGGGGCCGGGTTTACCCCCCCAGGAGGAGCCCCAGGCCCCAGAGGCCGGCTTGGCAGCTGCCCCGAGGCCTCCGGGAGGAAGGAGACAAGGCAGGACTCGAACCCAGGCCCCACCCAGGGCACGTGCACAGCGTCTTCCTGTGTGTTACTCAGGCCCCGTGTGTGACGCTGTCTCTTCCCCCTGTGGCCCCCACTTCCTCCCCCCGGGGGACAGCAGGCTCCTCTGTGACCTCCTGGGGCCGGGGAACCTGTGATTTCCCAGGAAGCAGATGTTTCCGTCCTGCTCGGGCGTATTCCGGCGAGAGGCCAGCTTCCAGGGCCTTCTGAGAGGGAGAGGAGGGGGCTGGAGCGGGGCGGGGGAGCTAGTGGGACTCGGGGCCTGGGGGTAGGAGCTCAGAGCTCCTGGCTGTCCCCAAACACCGTTACGTGAACGGCGCTGTATACACCGGGGTAATAGCAATGCCGCGGGTTTATCCAGCGCAGCCCAGCCTGACCCTCTGCGCAGAACCGAGGGCAGAATCACCCGCCTCCCTCCACTCGCCGGGCAGTGGCCCAAAGACGCTCATCTAAAAGTGACAATTCAACACAGCAAGGGCACCCCACAAGGGGGTGGGGAGAGACAAATAAATAAAACACGTCTTAAAAAACAAAAAACAGACAGATGCGACCATCAGATCACGCCCCTCCTCTGCTCACAAGCCCCCCGTGGCTCCCCAGTGCTCTGAGCACAAAGTCCACACTCAACGCTGTGCCCCGCTCTCCTCCAGCTCTCCCTGTCACGGCTGCACGGGCCTCCTCAGTGCCCCTGTCCAGCAGCGCTATTCCCAGCCACCCTACTGTCTGCCTGCTCCTTGGCCCGGTTTCCTTTCCTTCACAAGATGCAATCTGAAGTCATTGCCTTCCTTCCCCATTGTGATATCTGTCACCTGGGACGGAACAATACACATGACTAAAATGAATCCGCAAGCCCCATTTCACAGAGGAAGAGACAGAGGCTCAGGGAGGCCCCCTGTGCCTTCACGGAGAAGGCCCCGCGGGACTCCTTGAGTCTGAGCCTCGGACCAGATCTTCCTCCAGGTGGGAGAAAGCCCCCCACCCCCGCTTCTCCAGGTAAACAAGACCCCAGAGGCTGTGGGGAGCGGAGCCTGGCTTCCCAGACCCCGTTCAAGGCCCAGCTTTGCCTCTCGCCGACCTTTTCCTGGGGGAGAAGCACAGGCAAGAGGTGCAGCCAGAGCGAAGCCCCGGGGGCCGAGGCCCAGCAGCTTGGCTGATGCTGACGGGCCACAGAGGGTCTGAATCTCACTCTGAGGCCACAGAAGGTGCCGGAGCAGAGAAGCGAGCCTCGCAGCCGGTAAGAGGGGTCCCCGGGGGGCTGGCGTGGGGGCCGCCCAGAGGGGTGGCCCGTCCTCCCCCTGGCAGACCGAGGGAGCAGGCTGCAGCGGCTGAGTCACCGCGGCCCCGGCTCCTGGGAGAACACTCAGCACCCCGGGGCCCGGCGTGGGTGGTCACCGAGCGGGAACACAGCCCCCGAGCCCCCTCCGCGCCGCCTTCCCGGGCCCCCGGCTCTTCTGTTCCCCAGCTGTTCCCTCAAGGCCACAGAAGGCGAGTGGGAGAGGTGCGGGCAGGCGGGGAGGCGGCCTGCGGGCTGCTCTGCCGGACGCCCCTGCCACCCTGCAGAGGGTCTTCCCTCGTCCTCACGACCTCTGCCCAGATGGGGAAACTGAGGCTCGGGGGAAGGCAGGGTCTGCACACTGCCCGTCGCGTCTTCCCGGCTCCAAATCTTGCTGTGGCTACCCAGCACCCCGGCAATGAAACCCACTCCCCTCCCCACGGCCACGTGGCCCCCAGCCCCACGCTGCGTAGGGAGCTCCTGGACCACCCCAAGCCCCCCCACCTCCCAGGTGTCCCTGCTGGCGCGGCAGCGATTCCTCCGCCCCACTTTCTCTCCTTCATGCAGGCTCCCATCAAGGACGACGCAGCCAAAAATAATTGGGCCCCGACCTACCTCCTAAAAGTGGGGCGCCCCGCCCTGCCACCTGGTACCCCAGAGGAAACAAGCGCGTGTGGCAAGTGAAAGTAATTAGGTCTGAGGGGCCGAACCGCAGGCCCAGGCTTCGTGCTCGGGGGGGCTCAGATGCCACGTCCCCCCTCCAGTCCACACCCCAGAGCCAACGCCCTCTCGTCCAGGAAGCCTCCAGGATTGCCGCCCGCCCCCCCAGCCCCTTCTGCCTGGGCCCGAGCAGCTTCCTGGGGCTGTTTGCTCCATGAACTAATATTGGCCTTGGAATTGGAGGCAGGGTCACCTTCAAGTGACGTGATATTACCAATATTATTGAGTCATCAGAAGACTCCCCTGTCCCGGCACCTCAGGTGTTCTGGGAGCTGGAAGCCCCAGGGGTGCCCAGCCCTCAAGGTGCCCTCAGGCTGGGGGAGTCAGAGCTGGACACGGAAGCCCCCAGCCCCGTGAGATCCAGCCTGGGCCGGAAGGAAGAAGGGATGATGGGGAGGGACTAGAGGTGAAAGGGCTTCTTGTAGAAGAGGGCATTGGAGGTAGGGTTTTAAGGGATGGATAGGAGTTTGCCAGGAAGCCACGGTCTGGTGGTTGACCAGCTGGCTATGGCTGGGAGAATGGGGAGAAGGGAAAGGGGGTCTGGAGAGAGCACATGAGGGGCCAGGAGCTAAAGATTTAGAAGATATCACGCCAGATGGGCTCATTTCCTGGCCTCAGGAGCTCACACCTGGTTGGGGCCCTTTGGCCCCTGAAAGAGAAACTTTTAAGAGCTTAGCTCAGGATCAAAAACCACAGGTTCAGACAGCCAAGAATAAACAGCAAACATTTACTGAGCACCCAGGGTCATGCCCTCTTCACACAAGAATCTGTTGGACCCTTACAGCAAACCTAGAAGTAGGCAGCGTTCTTATGTCTTTTTTATGAATGGGGAAACCGAGGCACAGAACGGGAAAGTGACTTCTTCAAGGTCGCACCACTGGTAAGAGGCAGGGGCTGGAATTCACTCCCAGTCCATGTGACTCCAGAGGTGACCGAGGCACAGAGGTGGAGCCTGGGATCCCCTCCCTCTGCAGGCATTTACGGTCAGGCTTGCAGGTCAGGCTTGATCTAGGTGCTGGGATAGAGCCCTGGAAGAGGTGGATGGGAACCAAATCATGCCACCAACAGATTCAAAGTGGCCACATTTAGCAAAGAAAAGGCGACCTCCCCTTCTAGGTGGGACAGGAAAATTCTCCAGGAAGGAGAGACGCTTTAGGTTCTTGGGACGGATTTAACAAAGCAGGGGCCGAGCCCTGACCCTTAAGAGCCACTCTGCAGATGGCAGCTCCCCCAGTGCTGAATGAGCAGGTCTGGCTCTTGCTTGGTTTCTCCTGTGATGGGAAGCTCATCCCCACTTCCTCACTCCCTTCCTGAGGTCTAGGGGAAAACTGTCACTTACGGTCAGCCTCCCTGGTGTGGTGGCTTCTGCGTGTCATACAGGAGGAGGGTTCGGGCTGGGGTGGGGACGGCAGCTTGGGGCAGCCCCTGCCCGTCTGTACCGAGGGGACAGTGACGAGTGGCTGGAGTCATCTAGATATTCCCTGACTCTTGCAAACATCAGCCCATTCTCCAGGCCAGAAAACTGAGGTCTACACTGACAGAGCCACTCCCTTAGCCTGGACTTGGCCAAGACAGCTTCAGGTCAGGGCTGCTCAAGGCCAGCCCCCTCCCAGCTGTACCCGGCCCCGGGAAACGACCGAACACCCCGCTCAGCAGGGTGCTGCTTTCTGCCCACACAAGGAGCAGAGCCTGCCCGGGCCCCTCGCCCAGCCGCCCCCTCAGAACAGGCCACGTGGCTCCAGCTCTGCAGCCAGCCCTGCCGGCCCTCGGCAAACCCGGAGTGGCTTCCAGAAGCCTCGGCTTGGCCGGCATCTTTCCCAATTATTTATTTTTTTTTATTTTTGGTAATAAGGAAAAGTCACTCTTTGCACAGAACAGACGGTATTTTTCTCTTTGTTCCCTGCAGTGTTCGAGCATTCCGTGGCTACAGGCCTGAGAGCGAAGCCAAGTCCTCCGCTTGTCCAGATGCCTTGCGAAGTTAGAAGGAGCTGGGAAAACCGAGTCCGTGCCTCAGTTTCCCCAGCTGGAGCGAGCAGTTCCTCCCCTGAGGAGCATCCGGCCTGGGGAGGCGGACCTGGCCACCACCGATGTGATAAGCAGGTAGCATGGCTCGGGGCCACAGGAAAGGAATGGGGGGCTAATCCGAGGGTTTTCCGGCAAGGGAAGGGGTGGGGGGAGCTGAGGCTGGAGGAGCAGATGTCCAGGAGGGGACAGCTTGGGCCATTGCTGGAGGGAGGCCACATTCCCGAGTTCACCCACAAGCAACGAGGAGGTGGTGAGCAGCTCAGACGTGGGATTCCCGTGGGGATAAAGGAAAGTGGGGGGCGGAAAAGCAACAGCCTCCGGGGCTGTGGGAAAACTCGGGCAGAGGCTGGCTTCGGGGGCCGGAGGTCCGTTTCTGGGGCATCTCGCTGGCCCTGGCACCTCTTGACTTTGGAGACCGGTAGCAAAGAGGCTGACAAATGGGGGGCAGGGGGGCCCATCGTGGCCCACCCCAGAACTCTCTTCTGGGCAGCCGTGAGAGGGGGTGAGCTCCCCGTCAGCAGAGGTGGCAAGGCCAGGCGTTCCCTCCACCCTGGGCCGGGGACCCTAGAGCCACTGCGACAGTGAACCACAACTCAACCCCTGCCTCCGTTGTTCCAGCCCCTTGGGGGAGGCAGGGGGACAGAAGCCGGATCAGGGCTGGGCCCCTGGGCCAGCAGAGGGCTTCCCAGCCGCCCGCCGCCATTAAGCGCCTACTGTTTGCTTTTCTCTTCCATCCCTGCCCGTCTGACTCCTTTCTCTGTCCCTCCGTCCGTCTGTCCCTGGGTCCCTTTCTCATCCCGGATGTCCGTCTCCGCCAGTCTCTGTCCCCTCCTCCCCCTCCCCCGGGCCGCCCCCCCCCGGGTCCCGCCCCTGGCCCTGCGTGCGCGGCGGGGCCGGCAGGGGGCGCTGCGGGGCGGCCCGGGGGAGGCGGGGCGGGCGGCGGCCGCGTCGGGACCGGGGCGATGGGACCGGAGGCGGCGGCGGCGCAGACAAAGGCGCGGGCGGCCGGCGCGCGCGGGCCCCGGAGCGTGGAGCGGGCGCGGGCCCTGCGCGGAGTTGGCGCCGCGGGGCCGCACCGAGCTGCGCCCCGACACTCGCCCGGCGCGGACCGGCAGGGTGAGCCCCGCGCGGGCCCTGGGGCGAGCGCGCGGGGTCCCGGCGTTCCGGACCCGGGCTTGGGGTGGGCCGGAGGGCGGGGGTCCCCCAGGTTCTGGACCCGGCGTCGGGAAGGTGGGCACCGCGGGGGGGTCCCCGAAGTTCCGGACCCGGGTTTGGAGGAGGCAAAGAGGACCCCAAGTTTTGGAATGCGGGAGCCGGCAGCGCGGGTTTCCCGGAGTTCCCGACCTGGGGTTGGAGCAGGCGGCGGGGGTGGTCCCCGAAGTTCGCGCTCTGGGGTTGCAGAAGGCAGCGCAGGGGTCCCCGGAGTTCCGGACCCGGGGTTGGTGCAGGCGCCGAGGGGGGTTCTCAAAGGACCCGAGATATGGGGGTCTGGGGATAAGGCGGGGGTCCCCGAAAGTTCCAGGATCCGAAGTTGAGGTGCGCCTGGGGCGCCCCGCTCCTGGAGCGAGGGTGGGGAGCCGGTCCTGGATGGATATCAGGGACCCCGGATTGGGGCTCCCGGGGTGAGCCTCGCCCGGGCGCGACTGGGGATCCCAGGACCCCGGGCGGGGTCTAGTGCGCGGCGGCGGCGTCCGAGGCGCGTGACCAGGAGGTGAGTAACTTTTCCCAAACGCTGCAAGCCACGGCAGGAAGGGCGCGAGTTCCGGGGATCCCCGAGGGCACCCCGCCCCACACCCCTCCCCGCATCCAGCCCGGGCCTAGGACCCGCCCCACCCCCTGGCCATTGCTGCCGCCCCTCCCCCCGGGGCTCCGGTTTCAGACCCCGTGACAGGGCAGCAGCTGCCCGGGACCGGGTGGGGGGGGCACCCCTCTGACCAAGAGGGCGCTGGCGACACCTCCCTTCCCCCACCTGCCGCCCCTCCCTGGAGTCCCTCCTGGATCCCCCACCCACCCCTGATGCTGGTTTGGGGGGGCAGCGGCAGGAGCAGGAAGTTTCCTCCCTGCAGCTGTTTCTGACCTCTGTGGGGTGGTGGCTGGAGGAGCCCCCTCCCAGCCCCCCAAACCTGTTCTGACTGAGCGGTGGTGGTGCAGCTGGGCTGGGGGCCCCCTGGGATTTGGGTGCCACTGCCGTGTGGCGGGAGGTGGATCAGGGTGGAAGCCGGTCCCCCAGTAGGCACCTGACTGCCCCCCTTTTCGGGGCAGTGTTGGGGGGTCTGGTGGCCCGTGCTGAGCAGAGCTGGCCTTGACCTCTGCCCCACCTTTAGCCAGAGGGGGCTTCTCTAGGGGTCCAGGAACCAGGGGCGCACTCACAGGCCCCATCTCCCTCCCCAGGGGCAGACCCGGCAGCTCCCAGCACCCTCAGGCCGCCCCTCGGAGCCCACCCAGCCCGGCCTGACCAATGTCCGCAGCCAGGTGAGCCGCGCCCCGCGCGCCCCGCGCGCCGCGCCCGCCCCCGCTGAGCGCCGTGTCCCCGCAGGGAGCGGCCCATCTTCAGCACAAGGGCCCACGTCTTCCACATCGACCCCGACACCAAGAGAAACTGGATCCCCGCGGGCAAGCACGCGCTCACCGTCTCCTACTTCTACGATGCCTCCCGCAACGTCTACCGCATCATCAGCCTGGGCGGCGCCAAGGTGGGTGCGGGGCCCCGCGAGGCCGGGCGGCGGGCGCCCGCTCGTCAGGCTCGGTGCCCTCGACCTTGACCTTTGCCCCCCCAGGCCATCATCAATAGCACAGTCACCCCCAACATGACCTTCACCAAGACCTCGCAGAAGTTCGGGCAGTGGGCGGACAGCCGCGTGAACACGGTCTACGGCCTGGGCTTCGCCTCTGAGCAGCAGCTGACGCAGGTGGGCCTGGCGGCGTGTGCCGGGCCCCAGCCCTGGGTCCCCCTGAAACTGGACGAGCCCCACACCCCGAGCGGGCGCTCCAGTCCTGGCACTGTGGTCCCCCGGCTCCCATGTGGGCCGGGCTTAGCCCCTCCCTGTACCCCACCCGTCACAGGAGTGCAGCAGCTGGAACCCCCTCCCCCCATATTTCGCTATGGTCTTTCGCTGTCTTTTCTTTGATAGTTTGTCCTTCTGTCCTGCGGGGGCCTTGATGCTTTCCTCTTCTCTCTCATTCTCGAAGCTTTCTTCTCTTCCTTTCAAATTTAGGTCCTGCTTCCTGTGGGTGGTGTGAGGTAGGGGTCCAGACTCGTTTCCCACACACACACATCCAGTTGCTCTCGGGCCGTTTTTCGAAGAGCCCGTTTCCCCCCCCCCCACTGGATTGCACTGGGGTCTCTGCACAAACGAGTGGCTTGTGTGTGTGTTCAGATTTTCTTTTAAAAAAATTTTTTTTTAACTTTAGGAAATTTATTTTTAAAGGAAAAAAAATGTGTACTACCTTAACCAGAAAACTGGGGTGACTTGCTCTGATCGGGTGGTAAATATGTACCGTGCATGGGAAAGGACAAAGGGGTCACTGATTTCTCACGTGAACACCCCCTGATCTTTGGGGTGTTGTTTCCCAAGCCTTCTCCCCCAGCTTTCAGTTTGAGATGCGGGGTGGGCACGGTTCCCAAGGCCGCCCCCAAAGGGACAGGGCTGACGCTGGTGGGGGCGACCTGGTGGGCCCTGAGGGGAGGCGCTGGGTTTGTTGATCGACTCTCTGTCCCCATCCTCCCCCCGAATCCCCCTTAGTTTGCCGAGAAGTTCCAGGAAGTGAAGGAAGCGGCGAGGCTCGCTCGGGAGAAGTCTCAGGATGGCGGGGAGCTCACCAGCCCAGCCCTGGCGCTCGTCTCCCACCAGGTCAGACTCCTGCCCCAGAATCAGCCAGGCGCTGAGCCGGCATTGGGAAGCCTGGGGACCCAGCGTGCAAGGCCTGATACTCCAGACAAACCAATGGCCCCGAGCCTGGAGGGGGGGAGCAGCGCCGGGGGGCCCTGCCGTGGGGGTCTGGCTAGCCTGGGGCCGGGGGGAGGGACATCAGTAGGTGCAAGTGACAGGTACCCGGAGTTTGAAAAATGACCTGGAGAACTGGAAATTGGAATCTGCTGGGGGAAGGAGCAAAGCAGCCAGTGACCCTCTGGCATTTTTCCATCATTCATTTATTCAGCCTTATTTACTGAGCACCTACTGTATGCCAGGCAGGGACGCTGAGACTGGGGGTATAAGGATGATAAAGAGGGGGGACCCCTGTCCTCTTGGAACCTGTGGCCCTGGGATAAGTGTGAAGTAACCCTGGAGAGGCTTCCTGGGGGCGTCGGGAATAGGATGTTGGAATTCGGCCTGGGAGCAGCTCAGTGCCTTCATCTTTGCAAGTCTCTCAGGCAGTTGAGACTGGAGGGCTTCGTGTTTGTGCCCCCAGGTGGCTGGCGAGGGCCCAGGCAGGCCAGGGGGCCAGGGCCCTGGGGAGCCACAGAGGGTGGGTGAGGAAGAGAGGGGTGCCCGGATCCCCGTGGGGGCTTCAGGTCAGACCCCATGACCTCAGTGGTATCAGCCCAAGAACTGCCTTCTGACCCGACCTCGCCCCCGTCTGCAGGTGCCCCCAAGCCCCCTCGTCAGCGCCAACGGCCCCGGCGACGAGAAACTCTTCCGCAGCCAGAGTGCCGACACCCCCGGCCCGACCGAGCGGGAGAAGCTCAAGAAGATGCTGTCAGAGGGGTGAGGGGGCGGGGAGGGGTGGGGGGAGCACGGCCTAGGGGCGGGGCAGAGGTAAGGTGAGGGGTGGACAGCCACCTGACCCTGCACCCAAGACCCGGGGAGGGGGAGGCGTTGACCATGCCCCACGGGCTGACCCCACCCCAAAATGGAACTGCCACGCCCCTGGGCCAACCTCCCACCCAAGAGACCTCGGCCCCAGGTCCGACCCCGCTCCCTCTGGGCTGATGTCACCATGCTCCTTTGGCCCCGCCCCCGTCCAGACCACGCCTCCCAGGGAGCCCCGCCCCAGACCAACGCAGCCCAACTCTAGCCCCACCCCTTACGTAGCCCCGCCCCAGAACCGCCGTCGCCCTGTCCTGCCCAGACCACGCCTCCCAGAGGAGCCCCTAGGGGGGCGCCACCCTTGCCCCGGCCCCGCCCCTCTAGGCCCTGCGCTCACAGACCACGCCCCCAAAGGCGCCCCACCCCCTGCATCGGCCCCGCCCCAGAACCCTATAACCCCGCCCCCTCTAG
>JAQZBX010109324.1:0-10473 GCA_029593785.1 Cabassous unicinctus
GCCTGCCCTCACAAGGAGGCCCGGGAAGCGAACCCGGGGCCTCTCATATGGTAAACAGGTGCTCTATCCATTGCGCCATACCCGCTTCCTGCCGTGAGGTTGCTGCATCAGCCCACCGCACCGCTCAGGCCGGCGTGCCCTCACAAGGAGGCCCCAGGACGTGAACCCGGGCCTCCCATATGGTAAACGGGGGCTCTATCCACTGAGCCACACCTGCTTCCCATCTCTGTTTTAATTTGCAGTTTCTCTAATGATATATGATGTTAAGCATCTTTTCATATGCTTATTGGCCATCTGTTTATCTTCTTTGTTGAGGTATATGTTCAGATCTTTTGCTCTTTTTGTAAATGGCTTGTTTTCTTATTGTTGAGTCTTAAAAGTTCTTTGTATATTGTGGATACAAGTCCTTTATCAGATATATGTTCTGCAAATGTTTCCTTCCACTGTGTGGTTTGTCTTTTCATTCTCTTAACTATGTTTTTCATAAAGCAGAAGTTTCTAATGTTAATGAAGTCCAACTTACCAATTTTTTCTTTTATAGATTGTGCTTTTGGTACTTTATCTAAAAAGTCATCACCAAACCCAGGGTCAACTAGATTTTCTCCTATTTATCTTCTATAAGTTTTACAGTGTTTCATTTTACTTTTGGGTCTATGATCCACTTTGCTTTCACTTTTGTGAAATGTATAAGGTCTGTGCTATATACTATATTTTTTTCCAGTGTTTTATCACCATTTGTTGAAAGGACTATTCTTTCTCCATTGAACAGCCTTTGCTTCCTTGTCAAAGATCGGTTGACTATATTTGTGTGGGTCTACTTCTGGGCTCTCTATTCTGTTCCACTGATCTATTTTTTCACCAATACGATACTGTCTTCATCTCTATAGCTTCATAGTAAGTCTTGAAGTCAGGTAGCATCAGTCTTCCAACTTTACTCTTCTTGAGTACTGTCTTGACTATTCTGGGTCTTTTGCCTTTTCATATAAACTTTATAATCAATTTTCAATATCCACAAAATAGCTTGCTGGGATTTTAATGAGGATTGCATTGAATTTACAAATCACATTAGGAAAAAATGACATCTGAACAATATTGAGTCTTCCTATCCATGAACATGGAATATTTCCCCCATTCATTTATTATTGTATATATTTTTCACAGAGTATTTTCTATATGAATTTAAACTGGGATATAATGAAGATGAAGCAAATAGAAACAGCAATTTGGCCCTCATAAAGGACTCTGTTAGCAAAAAGATTATTTGGTGATAGTTAAAAAAAAATCTCAAAAAATGAGCCTTATAAAGGGTTTCTTTTGGAATGATAAAATTGTTCTAGAATTACAAAGTCGTGATGGTTGTACAACCTTGTGAGTATCTAAATATCACTGTATTTTATACTTAAAAAGGATAAATTTTATATGTGAATTATATCTCAATTAAAAGATGCTAATAAGTTTTTAAAATGAGTCTCAAGGGAGACCCACATCCATTTTAAACTAAAGTCAATTAATAACAACCAGCGGTCTCTAACAAACAACAATTTGAGGTCTTGAGCAGACTTGAAATCAGACTTCTTTTGAATCATAGCTACAATAAAGAGGGAAAAAAATTAACAAGTAGGTACTACAACAGTTGACAGATGATCAAAAACTCAGACAGTTGGAGGTGTCTACATTGTTTTATATTTAAAAAAAAAACAGAGAAACGTTTTGGAGATGATGATAATCTGACAATCAGAAATGATATGGACAATGGCTGGATTTTGGTGAATCTCTCAAACATGTGCCAAAACCATCAATGCAACCAAAAAAGGTCGAGACTGCATGTTGATCTGCAAAAATCATAATTTGTTACTCCATTTTCACCACAGATTAAAAAAAAATAGCAGTGATGTGTTATCAAAAAATGTAAATTATGCATCAAAAACTCATCTTAAAGCAACCCACACTGGTTAACAGACATGGATTCATACTTTTTCATGATAATACTCAACTACATATGTCACAAATCATCAGAGTAAAGCTAAATGAATTAAGCTATGAAATTGCATACCATCTATAACACTTGCTAGACCTTTCTCCCATGGTCTAGAGTTCTTTCAAATAAAAAAAAAATTCCCCAACTAAGACATAGCTTAGAACAATTTATATAGTATAAAAATGCAAAACTTATAGAAATGAAATGTATAATATAATTCTTTCTTCACACTGGGACATTCTCACAAGACTTTGTATTTCTGATCCAGTCCACAAAATGTTTATCAATTTATTAATCTCAAAGAACCAGCTTTTGGTTTCACTACTTTTCTCTACTGTGTTTCTGTTTTCCATTTCATTGGTTGCTGCTATGATGTTTATTATCTCCATTCTTCTACTTATTTTGGTTTCATTTGCTCTTCTTTTCCTAGATTACTAAGAAGCTTAGCTCAGGTAATTGATTTGTGACTTTCTTCTTTCTAATACATTTAGTCCTATAAATTTCCCCCTAAGTATTGCTTTAGCAGCATCCCAATAATTCTGATATGTTCTGTTTTCATTTTCATTCAGTTTAAAATACTTTATTTCCTTTTTTATTTCTTTTCTGATCCTTGGGTTACTTATGTTATTTAGTCCCCAAAAACTTGAGGCTTTTCCAGAGAACTTTTCTGTTACTGATTTCTAATTAAATTCCATTGCAGACAGAAAACATATACTTTATAAGATTTGAATGCTTCTAAATTTTTGAGGCTTAGAATATGGTCTATCTTGGTAAATGTTGCATGTACACTTAACAAGAATGTATATTTTACTATTGTTGGGCAAAGTATTTTATAAATGTTGAGTAGGTCAAGTTAGTTGATAATTTTGTTCAAATATTCCAAATCCTACTTTTCTGTGTACTTGTTCCATCAATTATGAGAGGGGTATTGAAATCTCTAATTATAACTGTGGATTTGTCCATTTCACTTTGCAGGTCTACCAGTTTTTGCTTCATGCATTTTGAAGCTCTGTTATTAGGTGCATGAATGTTTAAGATTGTTATTTCCTTCTAAAGAATTGACCCCATAACCATTACAAAATAATCCACTTTATCCCTGGTGATAGTCTTTGCTCTGAAATCCACTTTCTCTAATATTAATATAGCCACTCCAGCTTTCTTTTTATCAGTGTATGTTATAGCTTATTCCATCCTTTCACTTTTTTTTTTCCATTTTAAGCAAGTTTATTTAAACAACAAGATGCTTGAATTGAAGGGAAAACTATCTAGGATTCATTTCTTTTAGAGTAATTTATCCCTTCTTAAAGACAGATTGTCCTACATGTAACAGTTATGTACAAAAAAAGTTATAAAATTTTTCTTGGTTTTACAATGATAAATGAAAAACATTAAAAATCTCAAATTGAACAAGGTATGCAAGATTTTTTTATGTTGTTGGTTTTTGTTGAACAGTGAGGGCAAAATAACTTAATGGAATATCAAGATAAGAGCTGAATGAGCATTACACTAATGGAGAAATAGGGTATTTTCACAGAACCAGTATTTTTCCCCATCCCATCTCTATTTGATATTGATCAAAGCATACCATTGATCATTTAGTTAAAAAAAAAAAAAGTAATATGCTTGGACACATACACCAGTTACTTTACGTACAATAAAGGAATGGGTAAGGGGAAATTGAAAGAATAGATAAAACTATTCGGTATAGTCAGAATGTGTTGGAACCAAATTGCAGTTTTTCCAGTTAAGAATGTATTTTTGGTCTGTAGGAACAAAGTTCTGGAGTAAAATAGCAGGCTCCATTTTTTAAAAGACATCTCCTGCCTGCTGCTGAAACACATCAATTGTATCTTCATCCTCCATTTCCAAATATGCTGGTGTGTCTGTTTCATTGACTGGCTGCCCATCAAATCAGAATCTGATCTGCCTCATTTACAAACCCTTTCTTTCACAATAGGCTTTCACTAGTTTACTAAGTGATATATGCCTCAATCTTAAACTGCATCACAGAACCATCCTGCCCCATCACCTTCAAATTAACATGATCATTGTTCTCAGTCTTGACTCCTTCCTTGGGTGTTTCATCAGCCATGGTCATTTCACAAAAGAGGTACCAGGTCCATACTATCTGAGCTTCCATCCTTTTACTTTTAACTTGTGTCTTTAAATTTAGAGTGTGCCTCTTATTAAGCAACATACAGTTGGGTATTACTTTCTTATCCAATCTGACTAACTATGCCTTAAAAGGGGATATTTAGACCATGTCCTTGAATATGACTATTGATATGGTTAAGCTTAAATCTATCATCTTGACATTAGTTCTCTATCACATCTGTTCTTTGTTCTCTTTATCCTCTTTTTCTGCCTTCTTTTGGATTCACTGAATATTCTTAATCATTTCATTTTATCTACTTTGTTGGCTTATTTAGCTATAAGTCTTTGTGGGTTTTTTTGTGTGTGTGTATGTGTGTGTGTGTGGCTATAGTAAACATCTTTAACTTACTCCAGTCTACTTTAAAGTGATAGTAAACAATTTTATGCCTAGTAAAAAAACCTTACAAAAGAATACTTTCATTTCTCTCCTCCCATCTTTTGTGATATTTCTGCCATGCATTTTTCTTTTACATACGGTGTGAATGCTGCAATATATCGTTATTATTTTTGCTTACACTGTCAATAGTCTTATAAAGAGACTTAAATAATAAGGAAAAATTTGTATATATTTATCCATGTAGTTACCATTTCAAGTGCCTTTCTTTTCTTTGTGTAGAACCAGATTCCACCTGGTGCCATTTTCCCTCTGCCTAAAGGAATTCCTGAACATTTCTTGCAGCACAGGTCTGATAGTTATGAATTCTTTCAGCTTTTGTTTGTCTGAAAAAGTCTTTACTTCACCTTTGCTCTGAAAGGTATTTTCACTGGATAAAGAATTCTAAGTTCAAAGGTTTTTATTTCAGTACTTTAAAGATGTTGCCCCACTGTCTTCTCATTTGCTTTATTTCCAAGAAACCAACTGTCATCCTTATCTTTGTTCCTGTGTACACAACATATTTTTTTATTTCCTTTTGCTGCTTTTAAGATTTTCTCTTATCACTGTTTTAAACAATTTAATTATCATATACCTTGGTATAGTTTACTTCGTGTTTCTTGTGATTGAGCATGTTAGATAAGAGGGTTTATAGAGTTCATCAAATTTGGAAATTCTTTGGCCATTGTTTCTTCAAATATTTTTTCCATTCCCACCTCTCCTCTCTTAGGGACTCCAATTACACTACAGTAGGCCACCTTAATTATTTCACAGCTCACCAATGCTCCATTTACTTTTTAAATTCTTTTTTGACTGTCTTGCATTTTTGGTAGTTTCTATTGCTCATATGCATGCACTGATCAATACTGAGCTGAACACTTGAGAAGGACCATTAACAGATCTCTGGAATTCTGTCTCTATGCCGTTTTCTCCTCTCCTGTACTCTGTCTTAGGAATTCTAGTGACCTTGGTTTCACCACAATCTCAGCTTCATCTCCTCAATTCAGGAAGTCCACCTGGCTCTGCCTGGGTTCCCCTACCTACATTAGAGCTTGAAAAACCTCTCAAGGCAATAAATTGGGAATATTGTAGGGCTGATCTTGTTTGTTTCCCATCTCTCAAAGACCACTGCCCTTCATTTCCTGATGTCCAATAACCTTTTCTATTATTTCATATATTTTACCAGTTTATGAGTTATTTCAGGTGGGAGAGTAAATCTGGTCCCTGTTCTCTAACTTGGCCAGAGGCTTAGTCCTAACATTATATTTTGATGGGGTAAAACTTGTGGTTTCAAAAACACAGCATTTCCATTTTGACCTATGTTCTAGCTTCCTTCGATGCTCAAGCAAATACCATGTAATGGGTTGGCTTAAACAACAGGAATTTATTAGCTCATGGTTTTAAGGCTAGGAAAAGTTGAAATCAAAGCATCGCCAAGATGATGCTTTCTTCCCAAAGACTGGCATTCTGGGGCTGGCTGCCAGAAATTCAGACCAATAGGAGAGAAAGCCACAGGATGCAAGAAGCTGAAGGTCAACGGAAACCAGAAGAGAAAGGAGAAGCCAGGAGAAGCTGCCACATGCATTGCCATGTGACAGGAGCCAAGAATCAAGGGACCTTTTCAAAGAATATTAGTGGTTTTGATTTAAAAATCTGTCTAAATATACTACTTAAAAATAAAATCAGGTTTATCCAGGATGCCTTATCCTTGGTGAATCTACTAAGACTTGTCTTTATTTTCAGATTTTTCACAAACCATCACAAACACCTTATAATGCATCTTGCTGCCATACTACTCATCTGATTTGGATCCCTAGTTCTATTTGCTATAGTCAAAACTTTTATCTTATGGAAAGAGTTACAATCTCAATTCAGATATATAAGTATCAACCATTCCCTACATATAACTTCCCTTCTATATAGTTAAACTCATCATATAATATCACATGACAAAATTTCTCTGCATAAGAAATTGGGCCACGGTCTCAACCTAGCTTAGTAGAATAAAACATCATCTGGCATATCAAATAATCAACTTCCAATTATTTGTGTGTTACAAATGAGTTATCTATTTTTCTAGAAACTTCCAAAATAAAAAAATAAATTCACTTAAAAGGTTTATAAATAGGGATTAGAAGATTAGCAAGCAGAAAATCAAGATAAAGAGAAATTTCTCAGTTAATCTAGAGTGGCACCCTTTACCCACCCCCTTTTAATAGTCAACCCACACAAATCCCAGTATCATCCCAACCAAAGGTATGGGCATGTAACCTCTTTTTGGGTATCCCTATCCAAAAAAATTCCATTTTTTTAGAACATGGTTGGTGATTTTTTAAGTAGGTTCAAGTATGATTCCAATACATGTCCTCACAAGCCAAGAACTATTTATTTAAATTTGACACCTATTACGTAAAATTTTTAAAGCCTCACATAGAATTCAAGGTTCAGTGAAGAAAAGAACAAATGAGGTAAAAAGCACTGAGGTCCTTACATATGTGTTTGTCTACCTAAACTGACATATATGTAAACATATGTATATCTAAACTACCATATGTACAGAAAAATCTCACAATACAGGAAGATTAACATGGGGATTAAGATAGGTCAAAGACTTATTGTGACAGTTAGAGATCACTTATGAATCCCCAAAAGAGAAAGATTATGTTTGTAAACTAATCTATTCTTCTGGGTGTGATACCCTTTGATTATATTGGATTCAGTTGAGGAGCCCTTGATTAATTTACCTGTTAAGAGTAGGGCTTTGATTTGACCACGTCAGTAAGGGGTGACTCAGGTTGAGTCCCCATCCCCTTGGTGGGTTGATAAAAATGGACACTCACTCAAGAAGACACATGGGAAGAAAGAGCTCTGTCATTTTTGATCCTGGGGCCCTGGAGAGAGATGAGGCATTCACCTGATAGTTTGTGGCTGACCTTGGGAGGAGACCAGACGAGCTGAGACTGATATAGAAAGCCAAAAAGAAATGAGCCCTATGCCAGAAGAGAGAGGGAGCCCTGAGAGACAAGCCCTATGCCAGCCTGCAGTTGAGAGAGAGGAAGCCTAAACGGGAAGGCTGAACCCTCACAGAGATCAGCAACCATCTTGCTTCAACATGTGGCAACCAATTTTAGCGAGAAAGCAACCTTGAGTTGGACTCTTTAGGACCTTGTAACTATAATCTTTTACCCCAAATAAATATGCTTTATAAAAGCCAACAGATTTCTGGAACTTTGCATCAGCACCCCTTTGGCAGACTAATACACTTATCATTGTACACCTTTTTATACCTCCAAAATTTTAGGCTATGAGAATGTATTACCTATTTTTAAAATTAAAATAAATGGAACAGGTGAAGAAATTGGCCTAAACTGCAATTAGAAATAAACTGCCATCATGAATGATTAGAAGCATACCTATTTTGCCTTTGATTCATATAGATTATAATCTTATGAACTAAGACAGTATTTCCCAAAATTCTTTAATACGAATAATTGGGTTGTTAAGAACAGACTTTTGGGCCTAAACTAGACCTACAGAATCAGCATTTTCTAGGAAGACCATCTGTACAAAAAGTGCCCCCAGGTAATTCTTATCAAAGTTGGGTAAGCCCTTAATTAGGAGGTGAGATTCTTGTCTAGGAAGAGTAACAATTTTGCAATTAGAGAACCCTGGAGTCATTTCTTGGTTCAACCATTTACCTATATGATCTTGAATAATAACTTCTTTATCTATAAAATGGAGATAATGTCTCCAGGGTTGTTATGAAGATTCATCTATGTAAACGGTACAGGACAAATTATACAAATGTTGGGGTATATGTCGATCCAGTTTTACAAAGTTGCTGTGGAGGACAATTTATTAATCTTTAATCTCTTTATGACTATATATAGTCACTAAACAATGAACCATCCTTCCCAAAAGGATTTAACCAGCTCAGTTTAGTTGGCTTATTCTTAACAAGTATCAGTCACTTGTTGAAGATATATATGCCCATCCTAGCTCTAAAAATGTCACTTTATTCAATTTAACAAAATGAAAAAAAAAATTACTATAATGTTGTCTACTACTTTACCTTAATCTAAATTATGGCATCCCTAAATTAATTTCTCCCCTAGAAATTCCCCGTAATAGTTGTACCTCTGTTATGTTTCTCTCTTGTAATGAAGCCAACTCATATGGATCCACAAATAGTCCTGTTGGGATGTACTGTTTAATTAGGAGTCGGCAGGTCTGTAAGTCCTCAATGCTTTCTCCAAATTTCACTTTTATTAAAAGGTCTCTGTAAGACAAGTACATTTGAAGTAAATCTCTTCATTCAATTGCTAAATGAGAGAGCCTAACACTGTATTTAAGTGAGCAGAAACACTACATTTCAAATTCAATTTTCAACTATAGATAATTAAGTCAAATGACATATACTATGTCAGAATCACCCACTAAAGCATTCATAAATTCATGTCATAAGCCACAGTGTGATATTAGTGTGAAAACAGACATAGATTAAAGGAAGGGATACAGTCCAAAAACAGATGCACAAATATTTTCAATAAGTGGTACTAAAACAACTGGATATCTATATATATTTAAAAATGAACCCTGAACCCTCTACCTCATATTATGCACAAAAATTAATTTGAAATGGATTATATACCTAAATGTGATTTTCCCAGACTTCTGTCTGGAGGAACATTCTGGACCACAGTGCAATGAGGGATATCCAAAATATAGCACGGTGGTCTGGTTTAGATGAGCACTCTTTAAAGGAAGATAACAAAATCCACACACTCAATAATGAAATATTCACAAAGTTCAGTATCCAATCAAAAGTTAATAAATATGTTAATAAGCAGAAAATATGACCAATAACCAGGAGAAACAGCAGTCATTAGGAAGAGACCTAGATATGACAGAAGTGATGGAATTAGCAAAGGACATTAAAAAAGTCATAAATATGCCCCACATGTTCAAGGATTTCAAGAAAAATATGAACATTATGAAGGAAAGAGAAGATATAAAAAAGAACTGAATGCAACTTCAAGATATGAAAAACATAATTTCTGAAATGAAAAATTACCAAGGTATGATTAAAACCAATTAGACATTGCAGAAGAAAAGATCAATAACTTGGAGACTAAGCAATAGAAACTACCTAAATTGAAGCACAGAGAGGAACAAAGCTGGCAGAGGGGTAGGCTCAGTGAGCTTTAAACAATATCAAGTGGTCTAAAATATCTATCATTGGAGATCCGGAAAAAGAGGAAAGAATTTAACAGAAAAAAATATTTGAGGACATAAGATGAAAACTTTCATTTGATGATAAATATAAACCCATAAAAACAAGAAGCTCAACAAACCCCAAACAGAATAAACACAAAGAAAACCACACCAAGATATATTGTGATCCAATCACTAAAAATCATTAAATCACTAAAAGAAAATCACTAAAAAAAACCCCAAAAAAAACAAACCTTAAAAGCAGTCAGAGAAAAGAGGCCAATTATGTAGAGAGTAACAAAGACAAGAATAAGCCAGCAGACAATGGAACAATATAGTTAAAATACTAAAGAAATAAGTACTAAAAGTAAAAAGCTGTCAACCAAGAATTATAAATCTGGAGGGGGAGGGGGAATTTTTCAAAAATAAAGGCAAACTAAACACTAAGACAAACACAAACTAAAAGAATTTGTCACTCTTAAATATGGTAAATATTAAATATTTATAAATACTCAACTTATCCAAAATAAAGCAGGAAAAGAGAGAAAAGACTAAATGGAACAGAAACAAGTATCAAGCTAGTAGACTTAAACCAAACCAACCATATCATTGTTTATATTTAAAGTAAGTGGTCCTGGGACGCGGATGTGGCTCAAGCAGTTGGGTGTCCACCTACCACATGGGAGGTCCCAGGTTCAGTTCCTGTGCCTCCTAAAGAAGACGAGCAAGACAGCAAGCTGACACGACAGGCTGA
>JAQZBX010109325.1:0-10471 GCA_029593785.1 Cabassous unicinctus
GGGGGGCCCAGGTGGGGAATCTGGAGGTCAAGGTCCCGCTTGGCTAAGGGAGTTCCCGGGAACCCGGCATCCCTCCTGGGGGCATTCTCTCGCTCCTACCCAACGTGCCCCCGGCTCCGGGGCCCCTGACCTGCTCCCAGCAGCGCTCCTGCTCTCCTACCTGGGGCCCGGGGAGGGGGGCTGTGGTGGGGGCTCTAAGGCTTTCGGCAGCAGGGGTTTCGTGGCGTTCGTGGCGATCGTGGCATTCTTGTGGTTGTTAACGTCCTTTGATTTCTTGTCCTTGGGCTTCAAGCTGGAAGACATAGCCTTGCCGCGGTCACAGGATCGCTGGACGCGTGCCCAGTGGCGTCCCTTTCCGCTCCCGCCCCCTCCCTTCCTTCGTCCCTCCGACCCTCTGCCGGCCCACCTGCTGTTGAAGAGCTTCCCCATATATTTGTTGAGGTGGCCGAAGTTCGTGAACCAGCTGGCGGCCCGGGGCCAGCGGGGCTGCAGCACTTGCACGTCCTCCCCCACGGCGTCCTCGGGCCGCAGCAGCAGCGCCAGGAGGCAGCCCAGGGCCAGCGCGCATGCGCATCGCAGAGTCGCTGTCTGGAGCGGGCGGGACAGAGAGCCGCGGGGCAGTCACAGGACGCCCAGGGGCTGCTAGGACCCCCTGGCGGTCAGGTGGCGGGATGGGAAAGCCTGGGCTCAGGCCAGGGAACGGCTCTGCCCCCGGGGCAGGCACCGGTGCCCGAGCGCCGTGAGGGACACGGAGGTGCCCGGGCAGAATGGTGCACACCTGGCCGTGCAGAGTAACGCACACAAAGCACCGAGGTAAACGGGGACGACGGTGCTGTCCGGTCAGGCGCGCCCTGAGATGGACACACGAGGACCGGCAGACAGCCACCGACACCTAAGGCCTCATGCGCTCCGCCCCAGACCTCACCCATCTCTCCCGCGTCTCCCTTGCTCACGACACCCCAACCACTCTGCCTTCTCGCTGTTCCTAAAAAATGCCAGACCTGCTGTTTTCTGCCTGGAAGACTTCCTCCAGATATTTTCATGGCTAACTCCCGCATCAACTTCAGGTATGAGCTCAAAACTCATCTTTTGAATGGGTCCTGCTATTTGAAATTGCAATCCACCCCCTCACTTGCTCCACTTTTCTCCAATTACACGGATCAACATCTCGCTTATTATATTCTAAACTTATTTGTCTTTTGTGTCCCCCTCCCCCCATGCAAGCAGCCCGAGGGCTGTGCACTTTCCCTGCTTTGTCCATTGATGTATCACCAGCACCTCGAACAGTACCTGGCACTTAGTAGGTGCTCAATACTACATGTTAAATGAATGAATGAGTAACACGGATCCTTATGGGAATGCCAGCCCAGGGATTCCCACACGCACACCCAGTGATGCACAGAGATTGTGTGCCTGAAAAACACAGGCACACACAGTGGTTCACACGCTTGTTGTCCACAAACATGATGCACATCCTTAGAGCTCCCAAAACCCTCAACCCTCCACTGACCAGGAATTCCCTTCATCCCACCACCCCAAGCAGGGACAGGAAGTCTCAGCAGCTGTCCTGGCCATCACACTGGCAGGGGGGGATGCCCTGGCCTCGTTCCTCTACAAACTCAGTGGACCTGGGGAGGGGCCCTTGGTACCAGCCTCTATCCCCAAGGTCCTGGAGGACACAGCTGACGGGGTCCCTGACTCGGCCACCAGACATTACCATGATGCTGGGCAGGTGCAGAGCGGCACGGCAGTGAGTCTCTGGCTGGGACCTCTTGGCCCTTTATATTCCTTCGGCTCCGTGCCCTCTTGCCTTTGAGGCTCTGCCCCAGCTTGGCCTCCTTCTCTTGCCCCTGCCAGTTGGGAACTGGGAAAGGGTGGGGGTGGAAGCATATGGTGCCCAGAGGGCTGCCAGCTGCCCTGACCAGCACAGTCCCTGCCAGGGGCACAAAGCAGTGGGTGGCAGAGGTGGGGAGGTGCTGAGGAGGAAAGTAACTTTGGCTCCAAGTCTATAGATCCCAGAGAGGAACTATCTCTGGAGTTGAGAGGGGACTGCTTTTCCCAAGTGCTGTACTTGGCGTTGGGAGGGGGCCTATGCTGAGAAACCAATTGCGCCCTCCCATTCACCTGAACCCAGGGCACCTCCTTTCCCTGCAGGGCTGCTGTGGTGCCCCAGTGCCCACCCTCCCGACCTCTAGGCCTGCTGGCATGGGGAGGGCTTGGAGTTGAGGTTTCTGCCTTCAGGACTGCAGGCCCCACTGTTCATCCTGGAGATGATCCCAGCCTGTGCTGTGACTTTGGCGCTCCCAATGGATGACCTGCAGAGCCTCCTGGAGGGTGGGGGGTCTGGACTGCCTAAATGACTAATTCAAGGCTTTGGGCTGCCTCATATCAGAGAGCCTCAGTGGTGCAACCTGTCAGGGCCCCTCCACCTGCTCAGCATTGCTGTTTCCCTGGGGCAAGGCTGGGAAACCGGGGCTGATTTTTCTTTGTGCCCATCCCACCTCCAGCAGGGGCACAGTAGGAAGAGCAGGGGCTCCTGGGTAGGAATCCTGGCTGCGCGGCTTTGATTGAGGGATGTTATTTCCCCCGAACCTCCATGTCCTCGTCTGTGAAATGGAGCTGATCACACCTATGGCATAGACCTGTCATGGGGCTGAATTGGGTGATGTAGCTCAAGCCCTTGGGCAGCATCTGGCCTCTAATAGGTGGCTGATGCATAACAGGGTCTCTATTCGCTCCCACCCCCTTCTCCCTCAGGAGTCCCATTTTCTGACCTCCTCTCCTTATGAAAACCTACCCTTAGGGAAGGGGTGAAAAACTCAGTGTCACTGTCACTGAAGTTTTTGGGACAACTCAGCAGCCAAGTGAGATGAGGGCTGCATTTCCATGGGGCCAAGAATCATCAGAGAAAGAAATGAAATTTCTGGGATGAAATTCCACAGTACTGGGTGGAGAGAGATATCTGGTGGCCAAGGTATCCCCAAATCCCAGCAAATAGGCTATTTATCCCTATCAAGCACAAGCCCAGTGCTGACCAGCCCTCCACAATTGTCATATCTCCTTGTGACTTTGGATGTGACAACCCGGGCTGCACTCACAAACCCCAGGGCTCTTCCGCAGGCACTGAGGGCTCAGTCTCTCCCTCTTCTGGACTCACTCACTTACTCATTCCAGGAAGTTCTGGGGTGGGGTGGGGTGGGGTGGATGGGCGTGGTGGTGCTTGGCTACCCTCTTTCCTGGCTCAAAACAAGAGGGAACTTTTGGTAGGTTGAGGAGGCTCCGGAGACTGATGCTCAGTATTATTATCAATAGTAATAGCCATAAGAGTGGATAGTTATAGACTAATTACTGGTTATCAAGTGGCTGCTCAGTTCCAGGCACTGGGACAGGTCTTGTGTTGCATCTGTAATTTTGATGACACTTTGTAGGCATTATTATTATCACTGATATTGTTGAATGCTATAAGTATTTATTTATTTAAACAAATCAATTTTATTGGTACATATTAATAAAGCATACAATTCATCCAAAGAGATTATTTGGTATAATCACATAGTTGTGCATACATCACTTCAATCATTATTAGAGCATTTTCATTATTTCAATAATAATAATAAAACAGACAAACAAGTAAACAAGAAAATTCTTCACCTTTCAATCTCTCTATGCTTCCCTTGCTGTACATAGCTGCTATTTCTGGCTATTCTTGCATATTTATTTATTTATTCAACAGTTTTATTGAGATATATTTACATACTATACAAACTATCCAAAGTTTATAATCAATGGCTTTCAGTATAATCACAAAGTTGTGCATTCATCACCATAAAAAATTTTAGGCCCATTTCATTACTCCAAAAAGAAACACTCCACACCCCTTAGCATGCCTTCTCCAGCCCTACATAACCACTAATCTAATTTCATCTTTATAAATTGATTTATATTTACATTTTATATAAATGGAATCATACAATCATAATACACACTATATTTAGTTCATAGTAGCGCAATCATGCAGTATTTGTCCTTTTGTGTCTGGCTTGCTTCGCTCAACATAATGTCCTCCAGGTTCATCCATGTTGTCATATGCTTGATGACTTCATTTCTTCTTACAGCTGCATAATATTCCATTATGTGAATACACCACAGTTTGTTTATCCATTCATTGACTGTTTCCAGCTTTTGGCAATCGTGAATAATGCCATGAACATCGGTGCACAGATGTCTGTTCGTGTCACTGCTCTCAGTTCTTCTGGGTATATACCCAGTAGTGGTATTGCAGGGTCACGTGGTAAATCTACATTCAATTTCTTTAGGAACTGCCAGACAGTCCTCCAAGGAGGCTGTACCATTCTGCATTCCCACCAGCAGTGAGTAAGTGTTCCTATTTCTCCACATCCTCTCCAACACTTGTAGTTCTCTGTCTTTTTAAAAGTGGCCATTCTGATAGGTGTGAAATGATATCTCATTATAGTTTTGGTTTGCATTTCCCTAATCATTAGTGATGTTGAGCATTTCTTCATGTGTTTTGTTTTGTTTTTTTGCCATTTGTATTTCTTCTTTGGACAAATGTCTATTTGAGTCTTTTGCCCATTTTTTAATCAGGTCATTTGTCTTTTTATTGTTGAGTTGTAATACCTCTCTTTTTTTAAAGATTTATTTACTTTATTATTATTATTATTTTATTTATCCCTCTCCCTCCCCCAGATGGTTCTCTCGTCTGTCTGCTCATTGTTTGCTTGCCTTCTCCAGGAGGAACCAGGAACTGAACCCAGGACCTCCCATGTGGGAGGCGAGTGCCCAATGGCCTGAGCTACATCTGCTCCCATAATATCTCTTTTTATATCATGGATATTAAACCCTTATCGGACATGTGATTACCAAATATTTTCTCCCATTGAGTCGGCTGCCTTTTCATCCATTTGACAAAATCCTCTGAGGTGCAAAAGTGTTTAATTTTGAGGAGGTCCCATTTATCTATTTTTTCTTTTGACATGCGTGCTTTGGATGTAAGTTCCAAGAAACCACCACCTACTACAAGGTCTTTAAGATGTTTCCCCACATTTTCTTCTAGTAGTTTTATGGTCCTGGCTTTAATATTTAGGTCTTTGATCCATTTTGAGTCGATTCTTGTATAGGGAGTGAGATAGAGGTCCTCTTTCATTCTTTTTTAAAGATTTATTTTATTTATTTCTCCCCACCCCTTCATTGTTTGCACTTGCTGTGTCTGTTCATATTCTTTGTTTCTTTAGGAGGCATTGGTAACTGAACCCAGGATCTCTGATGTGGGAGTGAGGTCTAATCACTTGAACCACATCCATTCCCTGCTTTGTTGTGTCTCTCAATATGTATTTCTTCTTGTGTCTCTTGTTGCATTAGCTTGCCGCTCCTGCCCATTGCACCAACATGCTGTCTTCTTTAGGCGGCACCAGGAACCCAACCAGGGACCTCCCATGTGGTAGATGGGAGCCCAATCGCTTAAGCCACATCTGCTTCCCCTCTTTCATTCTTTTGGTTATGGATATCTAGTTCTCCCAGCACCATTTGTTGAAGAGACTGTTTTGTCCTGTTAACATGGACTTTGTATGTTTGTCAAAAACCAGTTGGCCGTAGAGATAAGGGTTTATTTCTCGACCCTCAATTCTATTCCACTGATTAATGTGGCTATCTTTGTGCCAGTACCTTGCTCTTTTGACCACTGTAGCTTTGTAATATGTTTCAAGGTCAGGCAGTGAAAGTTCTCTCATGTCACTCTTCTTTTTCAGAATGCTTTTGGCTATCCAGGTGCACTTTCCCTTCCAAATGAATTTGGTAATTGCCTTTTCTATTTCCGTAAAGTAGGCTGTTGGGATTTTGATTGGTATTGCATTGAATTTATAGATCAGTTTGGGTAGGATTGACATCTTCACGATATTTAGTCTTCCAATCCATGAACATGGAATGTCTTTCCATTTGTTTAGGTCTTCTTTGATTTCTTTTAGCATTGTTTTGTAGTTTTCTGCATATAGATCCTGTACTTCTTTGGTTAAATTGATTTGTAGACATTATTATTAACTTCTTTTATGTTTGAGGAAACAGGCTTAGAGAAGTTATGAGACCTACCCCAAGGTCATTGGGGCCGAGATTGAAGGTCAGGATTGACTCAGGTTGGGAGAAGCTGTTCCATCCTCTCAGAAGACTATCCCCAGCCAGTTACCTGCCTCATCCCTCAGCCCCAGGCCACCTGCAGTCCTGAGGGGCACCCCCTCCACCCTGCTCCCAATCCCACCCACCCCTGCCCTTGACTCGCTCGGCAGGGTTGCACCTTATTCTAGCCCCCTTCCTCCCCCATCTGCTCTGCTCTGCTTGGCACAGGGGCCCTTTTGGATGAACTCTTTCCTGTTCCTCCAGGCCTGGGGGTCAAGACGCAGGCGTTGGCATCAGACGGGCCAGATTTGACATGGCCACTTGCTGGCTGTGAGTCCCTGTACAAGTTGCTTTTCTTTTCTGAGCACAGCGACCTCAGCTAAGAAGGGAACACTAGATCTAGGTCATGGAGCTACTGGACAGAAAAGCTGAGAAAATGCTATTCCAGCCTCCAGCTCTGCTTACCACTGCACTGAGGTGGCTGCTGAGCCCCAGCTGACTCCTAAATCTTCCCCAAGCCCTTTAGGGACGTTCTCTCTTTTCCTTAAGCTTATTTTAGTTGATTTTTTACATGCTACTAAACCAAACAAAAGCAAACCCCCAACCTCTTGACTACTCAGCGTCTTATTACTTCCAGGATTATGTCCATACTTTTTACATGACATTTAAGGTCCTTCACAATTTGATCTCAGCCTACTTTTCTTTAATCCTTTTAAATCAACTTTATAGAAGTATAATTTACATACAGTAAAATTCATCCATTTGAGTTTACAGGTTTGACAAAGATGTAACCACCCTCAGTCAAATACAGAACATTTCCATCATTCCAGAAAGTTCCATCTTGCCCCTTTCCACTCAACCTAGTGATTAGTTGTGCCTGTTCTAGAACTTCACACAAATGAAACTCAAGTCTGTTCTTTCTGTGTCTGGCTTCTTTTGCTCAGACTCATGTTTTTCATTCCTCCATATTGCTAGGTGTCTCAGCCATTTATTCCCTTTTGTTGCTGAGCAGGTGAATCATTCACCTGTTATGGACATTTGCAATTCAATCTACTCTCTTTATATGTTTATTATTGATTTTTAAATAGTAGTGTTTTTTTTTAAGACTTAATTATTTATTTCTCTCCCACTCCTCGTTGTTTGCTCTTGCTGTGTCTGTTCATTGTGTGCTCATCTTCTTTTTGGAGGCACTGGAACGAAACCTGGGACCTCCCATGTGGGAGGGAGGCAGCTAATTGCTTGAGCCACCTCCCTTCCCTGCTTTGTTGTGTCTCTCATTATGTTTTTCTTCTTGTGTCTCTTGTTGTGTCAGCTTGCTGCGCCTGCCTGTCGCACCAGCTCGCTGTGTTCTTTAGGAGGCACCGGCAACCGAACCAGGGACCTCCCGTGTGTTAGGTGGGAGCCCAACCGCTTGAGCCACATCTACTCTCCCAGGATGGGTCTTAATCCTATTACTGGAGTCCTTATAGAGAATGTCACAGACAGAGAAGCCACGGGGAGCAGCTGGAAGCTGGAGGCATCGGAACCCAGAAAAGAAAGAAGATGCCGCCATGTGCATTGCCGTGTGACAGAAAAGCCAAGGAACCCCAAAGAGTGCCAGCCAGCCAGAAGATGCCAACCCAGGAGGAAGCAAGCCTCTGAAGCTGTGAGCCAATAAAGCCCCGTTGTTAAGCCAGCCAATTGTATGGTATTTGTTTTAGCTTCTGGGAAACGAAAGCACATTCTTCAATTGATGGACATTTGGGTTATTTCCACTCTTTGGCTATTGTGAATAATGTTGCTATGAACACTCATGTACAAGTATTTGCGTGAACATAAGCTTTTGGTTCTCTTGGGAATATACCTAGGAGTGTAATTGCTGGGTCATCTGGTAACTCTATGTTTAACCTTTTGACGAACCTCCAGACTGTTTTCCACAGCGATTGCAGTGTGAACTAGTCAGCGGACCCTCACTTTTTCTGAAAAACAAAATACCAGTTATTTCCAGACCCACGTTTCTTTTCCCAGCTTCAAATTAAGATTAAATTTTTTGCATCTTGTCATTTTAATATTTAATGTGTATTAATGAGGGCTCCATATATAAGCTACTTAATTTCTTAACACTATATCTATATTTTCTCATAGAATAACAGAAAACAGTTTCCTACAGAGCCGTCTACCCTGGACTGCAGTCCCAGCCTGATGGGCTACTCAGCTCTGGCCTCACTGTCAGGCTGAGCAGTGAGGAGCTGCCTGCAGCATTGCTCCTGAGGCCTGTGCTGGGAGGGGGGCGGGCAGGAGAGGAGCTGGCAGAGGGGCACATTGTGTCACAAACTCACAAGTGCCTAAAGTGCTCCTTTCCCACCCCCTTTCTCCCTCCAGATGGGGCTTTCTCTGAAATCGTTAGCCTCACACCAGACCCAGGAGAAGGTGGAAGGAGTTTGGCCCTGATGATAAAAATGTCTGATAAAAAAAAAACATATATATGTGTGTTTAAGATTGACATGAAGAAGCACCTTTCACGACGCAGAAGCAGGTGTTTGTCAGCAATAGGGCTGCAGAAAGGCAGTCTGGCCGTGGGGTTCTGAGAAGGAGTCTCTGGCCCGCTGCTGTGTCCCTTCGTGAGGACAGCACAGTCTCCCCTGAGTGAAGAGACAGAGCCCACTCCTGTTGATGGCATGAGCTCTGAGCCCCCTCTCAGATGCTGTGCCAGGGACACTGAGGACCTGGAGCCCCCAGCTGGGTGTGGTCAGGGAGCCAGTCCTCGATCTCTCTGGGCTTCTGTGTCCTTAGGCACCCAAAGGAACCCCCCTGGCAGGGTGGGCGCTGGAGAGCATGGACAGCCCCAGCGTGCTGGGCGGTGGCCTCTTCTCTTCCCTGTGGTCTGAGGGGCATGCTCATTTCCCTTTCCTCCTAGTTCTTTCTGGGACTAACCTGGACTCTCCTTCACGGGCAGGCCCTGATGCCCTGAGTGCCCTCCATGTCCACAGCAACCCTCTCAGGAAAGAGGCCTCAGGGGGCCTGCTCTGCTGCCACGTACCTGGAGTTCTCACTTGTCCACGCATCAGTTCCTGTCTAATGCCCAAGGGCCTCAGGCTCTATCTCCTGCTGATGAGCCCTTACATGTACCCCACCTCGGCTCTACATCCCCTGGGGCTCCTTCCCCACTGCTGCTGCGTGGCCCCATCCGAGGGATTGGGTACCCGGTAGAGCTGGGACCCACTCGATGCCAGACATTGGGCTAGGGGTTGGAGGTACATGGTCAATAAGATGTAGTCACTGTCCTCAAAGAATTTCACAGTCTAGTGAGAATGGCATTTAGCAAAGGAATTAATTAATGCTTCAAGACATCTACCAAGAAGCCATTTCCTGGAAATCCCTGTTGGAAAGGAGGTTTTTATCTCCTTCATGAGCAGAGTGGGAAGTTGTCTTCTTAGGTATATAGATCGTTGGAGCTGGAAGGGAATTTAGTAAATTAGTCCCTTTCCGCTAACGTCCCATTTATAGATGAGAAAGCCAAGGCTGAGTTTCCTGCCCTGGAAGAGGAAGGTAGGGACTGAAAGGCACAAGGCCCTGGCTTTAGGGAATTCTTGCTGCTGCTGGTAAGTGTTGCTAAGCTGTCCTCAAGTCCAGCATCTGATGCCAATAAAAGATTTAGGGCATATTAGTAAAAGTATTTTAATCAAGCCTAGATAAATTCAAGATTAGATTAAGCTGTGATGAATAACAGCTAAGGATTAGCAAGAAAAATTACAAACTGTATGTAGGTCTTTATTTCCTGCAGGGCTTCAGATTTCTAGTACAGTATGCCATTAACATTTCCACATATTCATCTAAGTTCATTCCTCAAAAACACAACATCCAACAAGATTTTGCCGGAAAAGCATATTTTCAGGGAAAAAATGTGGCTCAATGTCCAAGAGAATATTTAAGGTTTTTGGTACCCGAATGAAGCAAGTCTTCAGTTTAACCAAGAATCCCTTGTGTCTATTTTAGTCATCCAAACTTTCCTTGGCTAAGCTACTCACCCAAATAGATCAGAAGGCAGGCATCCTTCCTGCCACCTCAAATAATGCCAACACTATTGCCCAGAAGAGGTTGGCAGCTCCTGCAGTTTCTGGTAGCAGGGACTCAGGGATGGGTGTGTGGATGGGTGCTGAGTCCTTCTGGTCAACCCCACCTTAAAAGAATTAAGATCCTAGTGGAAACAAAAGGGAGACTATGATGGGAAGCAGGGTTATGTGGGGGCTTCAGAAAAGGAGGCTAACTACTGGGAAGGGCAGCAAGGGGCCCAGTGAGACTTATGGGGATGCTGGAGAGGCTCCTCCGCTGTGTCCTATCCCCAGCTCCGCAGTACTCTGATTCA
>JAQZBX010109326.1:0-10469 GCA_029593785.1 Cabassous unicinctus
CACGGCGCCGCGCAGGCTGGCCTGCCCTCACAAGGAGGCCCCGGGAAGCGAACCCGGGCCTCCCATATAGTAAACGGGAGCTCTATCCATTGAGCCACACCCGCTTCCCCCATCTTTTTTTTTTTAAAGTAAAGAATCTTAAGGACAATTAAACGAATTACCAACATGTGCCAGCATCCACAAATTTTGGTCGTTTAGCATATTTAAATTCAGCACTCATTCTGTGAATGCCAGCTCTATGTCAACTAGTGAGTTGGCAATGGAAGGCAATGAGCTCTAGGAACCGCCTGCCATTACACCACTCCCCAGTCTCAGCCACAGTGGGAATGTGGTCTCAAATGGGCCAATTGGACATCCTCCTGGGAATAAGAATGCTATTCAGAGGTTAAGAAAGACATAGGGCTGTTGGTGCTAAGCCCATGAGTTTCTGCTAGAGAGGAAAGAGCTGCCCTGACTCCAGTATTTGCTAAGACCTGTTTGTTTGAATTTCCCTTTGATATCATGGCCTTCCCAGTGTCTTTCAAAATAAATTCCCTTTAAGGAATCATTGCACTAGCCAGAAACAGTTTCTGAAGAACACCAAATGACACAGAATTGTTAACGAATTTCATCATTACAAGATGTAAATAGACATTTCCAACCCCTTAGGGCACAAGCCCCACTAAGTTCAAGGGAAAGGGGAGATGATCTGGTGCTGAGAAAGAAAGACGCAGAAGCGGTCTGAGCCAAGAGAAGAGTGAAGGCGGCCTTCCACAGACTGGGAGGCGGCTCACTTGCAAGTCGGTCTGAAGGTGGCTGGGTGATGCTCGTGGAGAAGAAGACCCCAGACCCTGGAAGAAGCAGTGAGGCTCTGTGTGGTTGAGCCTGTAGTTGCATAAAGGCGTCTCCCTTAGCTCACACATCATAGACCAACAGACGCGAGAGCAAAAGGACATTGTGGTCTTTATGGACAGGAGCCATTTAATGGAGCTCACATAGCCTTCAGCTTCAGAGTCCTCTCCAGCCTCGGAAGGGAAATTCTTTGTAACAGAGCAGGGAGAGTCTTCGAGCCATATTTAATTTGATTTAAAATAAAGTAATGGAAGCTAATATGTATCGAGCGTTAACTCTAGGCCAGGAACTCTTCTGTGAGCTTCGTGTGTGTTCGTTCGTTCAGGCCTCACTTTATGTTATTGATGTAAAGACTCAGCCATAAATAATGCAGTTTAAGATGATACAGTTTAAATTCCAACTCAAGCAGTCTGACTGCAGGGTTTCACTCTTACCCCGGTGCGACGCTGGGTTGTGGTTTTGAATTTTTCTATTGTAAAGTGTTTTAACCATACAAGAAGCATAGAGAAAAATGTAAACTCCTGTTTTACTCTCTTTTAGCTTTATTAAATCTTAACTACATGCCAATTTTTCTTCAGATATTATTGAGATAACCACCATCATGTGTTCAGTGTATTTTCCTACATTTTCATGCATCCACAAATATTATATTAAGTAATTAAAATTTTAAAAACTTAGGGATGGTGTCATACTAAATAAAATATTCTGCAAATAGCATTGATTGACACCTGTTTTTGAGTTTTATCCATCTTGAAATATGTAGTCTGACCTCATTGACTTTAACTTCTGTAGTATATTCTTTATATTACTCAATTTGGCTTTTCTGCTAGGTAATTTAACCTATTTTCAGTGCTTGGTTTCAGCAATTACATTTAGCTATTTTTTGTTTTTCTGAGTGCATATTTGATAATAATTGTATCTTATTGATGAATTGTGTATCTCAATAAATTGTGAAATGATTCTGTATCAAAAATTGTTTATAATTGTTGATAATGGCAAGTAAACCACAAACCTGCCTAGACGGTGGTTTGAACAAATTAGTGTTTTTGGTGGGCTTCTTTTTCATGAAGTGAGAAGTCTGGAGATAGCAGTGCTGGCACTGGCTCAGTGACTCGGGGATGTCAAGACTGAGGCCTCTGTGAGCTTCTTGGCCGCAGGGTGGCTGCTGCAGCTGCAGCTGGCGTACCCACCTTCCAAGCAGGAGGAAGGTGAGATGTAGAAGAAAGCAGTAAGGAAGGAAGGGCCTACCTATCAGCAGTAGAATGGAAAGATGTGTTAACCAAGGGCAAGAAGACGCTGGTAGGCAAGGTTTCATTCCCAAGCCTCCTTCCTCCTTCCTTTTATGTGAGTTTGATCTTTTATATTTAATTTACTGGTCTTATTGAGTGGATATTATCATTTTAATGCACAAAATACTGAACAATAATACAAACCACTTAAAGTTTTCTCTAAAAAAAGAAAACTGGCTGAGTTTTGATTAGAATTCTTAAAATCAATAGCCAAGAAATGCGAGAATAATCAATATATACCCTGTTATTGCTTTATCGAATACATAAACAAGTTTTGCTAATAACTTAAGTCTTATCTTTATACACTAAATAATTTATGATAAAATATTGGCACAAGCATTATTGATATTAATGAGAAAACAAAAACCAAGTAAATCTTAAACACGAGGGGATTAGTTAAATTACTGTATAGCTACAGCATTAATATTTTAACCTTTAAAATAATATATTACAGAAATATTTTTATATTGTTTACCACAATACTAAAAGAAAAAAGAAAATGATTATGTTTTATGTGAAAAAAAACATATGCAGAGAAAATAGATCACAAGAACATACATTAAATGTTAATAGTATTGTGAATTGGGTTAATTTTTCATTAAAATAGGAAGGTACTATTTTATTGAAATTCTTCATAACAAGTGCTCCATAGAGATCACACAGCTCAGAACACGTGCTGCATGAATAAGAGAAATGCAGAAAATCAATACAAATTCCACAAGCTTTTAAATTTTATTGCAACTCTATAGTCACAGTTTAAGTGACAAATTTAGAAGTGATAATTGGGTAATACACTGTATATCCTTTTGAAAATGTTAGTATTTCTCCAAGACACAAAATATGATAAAATATAAGTGTTATTTTACAATAAAAATGATGTAAAATTTAGCTGCACATTAAGTGCTGTTTTTATCAAGTTCAGAAAACTTCAGCAATGAAACACATAGGTTTGAAGGTAAATATGTATAACACAGTGAATCCTGTGGTGGAAGATGGACTGTGACTAACAGAACAAATATGAGAATGTTCTCTCATGAACTATAAAAATATATAATACTGATACAGGGTGTAATTAATTGGGTGGGATATAAGATATGGGCTATAGTTAGTAGCAATATATATTTTTAAAGATTTATTTTATTTATTTCTCCCGCCCTCGTTGTTTGCCACTCACTGACTGCTCTCTTTGTCTCCTTGCCTTCTTTTTAGGGGGCAGCGAGAACCAAACCAGGACCTCCCACGTGGAAGGGAGGTGCCCAATCGCTTGAGCCACATCCGCTCCCTGTATGTTGTGTCTCTCGTGTCTCCTCATTGTGTCATCTCTTTGCGTCAGCTCACTGTGCCAGCCCATCGCATCAGCTTGCTGTCTTTTTTAAAAAATTTATTTATTTATTTTTAATTTAATTTAATTTTTTAAAAGATACTTAGATTACATAAATGTTACACAGAAAATATAGGGATTCCCATATGCCCCACCTCCCACACCTCCCACACCCTCCCACATAAACATCCTTCATTAGTGTGGCACATCACCTGCAATGGATATACACATCCTGGGGCTTTGCCACTAAGCATGGACCATAGTTCACATTGTAGACCACACTCTCTCCCACACAGTTCTGCATGTTATATGATGATATAAAATGGCCTGTATCTGTCATTGCAGTGTCACTCAGGATAATTCCCAAGTCCTGAAAAAGCCCTGAATTACAACTGCTTTTCCCTCTCCCTGCCCCCAGAGCCTCCCATGGCCACTGGCTCCACACTGATGATGTAATTTCTTCCATTGCTTGAATCACAATATGTCTAAGTAGGATACAAGTAAGTCCACTCTAGTCCATAGCTCTTCCCCCCATCCTGAGGAGTCTGGGATGGTGATGTCCATTCCACCTCCAATTGAGAAGGGGCTTATATCCCATGGGGAAGATGGATGGGATTATCCTGCCTGCCGCTGCAGACTCCCTTCCCTGGAATGGCCGTTGTCCATCATTGTCTCCCCGCCAGTTGTCCTGGGTGAGCCCAATGAGCTGTAGAGTTGGAGTTGCTGCTTTACCGAGATTCTGGGCCCACCTGGCACCTGGACAGCCCAAAGACGCAAGTCTCTGGATGTACACCTACAAACTCCAGCACCACGTATAGGTTTGAATAGAAGGGACAGATGAGCCATGTGCAGGGAAGACATAGTTGAGTCCAACTCTGTCACTCTCAGGAGCACAAACTCCAAAGTAGGGCACACTGACAAGGCACCAAATTCCAGAGCTATCCACCCTGACATAGGACCTGGGTGTCTCCAGAGCCCTCAGGAGCCCCACTATTTGGGGTAGTATCCACTTTGGGAAGCTCACTGTCTTGCTCGTCTTCTTTAGGAGGTACCGGGAACCAAACCCAGGACCTGCCATGTGGTAGGCAGGCGCCCAACTGTTTGAGCCACATCTGCTTCCCAGTGGTAGAATTTTGATGATGCTTTTTCATAATTTGTAACAAATGTTTCACAACAATGCAAGGTGTTGGTGGTGGGGTGATGTATGGGAGCCCTGTATGATGATATGCATGTTTGTTTTATAGGTTCACAACTTTTACTACTCACTTACTATTTTTGTATGTTCATGTATAAATGATATACTGGCTGGGCTAGCAACCCAACTGTCCATCAACAGATGAATGGATAAGCAAATTATGATATATACATACAATGGGATATTACTCAGTTTTAAGAAGGAAAGCAGTATCAACACACAGGACAACACGGATGAATCTTGAAGACCTTATGTTAAGTGAAGTCAGTTAGTTACTGAAGGATAAATATTACATGACCTCACTGATATGACTTTAGCAATTTGAGTAGACTCACAGAGCTAGAGTCTGGGAGATAGGTTTACAGGAGACAAAAAGGGAGTAGAGGGTAGTGAGCCAATGCCCATATGGGCAAAAATCTATGATAAGGTGGAAGTGTGTGGTTATTCAGTGGATGGGGGTGATGTTGGTGCAGGGATGTGAAGGGGGTCGATGGTGATGGAATGTGAGGGGGAGTAGGGTGGGGGGTTTGGGTTGGAGTATCCATGGAAATGGGGGGGTGGGCTGGAGGAAGGAGCAGGTGAATTCTGGATTTGCAGGTCTATGGTTAAAACTACAATGGTGGGAATGTTCTTTTGGCAGATATGGCAGGGGAGAGTTACTGGTGCAGGGTGTTGGTGTTAGGGGAATATGTGGGATAGGGTGCACCTGGGGCATGATTCTATGGAATATGAATGTGTTCATTTTGTCATAGTATGTTATCTCAGTGGGTGGAGACCCACAAAATAAACAAGAAAATATTAAACTCCCATCCTGGGGAGAACTACTATGTTCTCACTTAGAAGGGCAAGAATTTTTTGAGAAGATAGGCAGTGCCTAATAAAAGAAAACAGACCAATATGTCAAGTCCTCAGTATTAATGCATGTAACTATGAACCTTATTCTTCAAAGATTGAAACTTAGTGGTACCATAGGTTCTGAGGAGAGGGAGAGGGAAGAATAGAATAGATGGAACGTAGGGCATTTTTAGGGCATTGGAATTGTGCTGCATGATCTTGCAATGACAGATACAGGCCTACAAGCCTTTATAAATTGTGTCAAAACCTATAAAAGTATTCTGTGCAAAATGTAAATCATTGACAATGCTTAGTAGCAATGCCTCAATGTTTGTTCATCAAATTGTAACAGGTGTACCATACTCATGTAAGATGTTATTAATAGGAGAATATGAGAGATGGGGAGTGGTTGGCATATATGGGAATCCTCTATATTTTCTATGTGACTTTTCTGTAACCTAAAACCTCTTTAAAAATAAAGAAAAAAAAAAAAAGACACTGGGGGAATATATAGAAGAAATTGTCATTGTACACAAAAGATAATATATCTTACAGTGATGAAAGACAGTGAAAATTTTAAAAATTTTTTTAAATTTTAATTTTTTGTTATTTTTTATTATTTTATTTATAATTATTTTTATTTATTTATTATTGGCTTTGTTTTGGGGGGGGTGGATTGTAGAAGTGTTGCAACTGTGGCAGGGGAGGATCACTTGTGTGGGGTGGTCAGTGGTGAGGAGATGTGTGGGAATGAGTGCACCTGGGGCATGCCTTTAAAACATATGAATATGTTCAAGTGTTCATGGGGTGTTGTCTTAGTGGGTGGAGACCCACTCAATAACTGAAAGAATATTGAATTCCCTTCCTGGGAAGTTCTGCTACATACTCTAATAGAGTGGTAAGAATCCCTAGAGTACATGGGCAGTGCCTAGCAAAGGAGGACAGGCCATATGCCAAGCCCTTGATATTGATGGTTGTACTTATGAGCCTCATTTTTGTGAAATTGAAACGTAGCCTAGTATTATATATTGCCTAAGAGTTACCTCCTGAAAGCATCTTTGTTGCTCAAATGTGGCCTCTCTCTAAGCCAAACTCAGCATATGAACTCACTACCTTCCCCCATAGTGTGGGACATGACTCCTGGGGATAAGCCTCCCTGGCACCAAGGGATCATTACCAAGTGCCAACTAGTGATGGATTTGGAATAGACCTTCATCAAAAGGGGGAAATGTTAAATACAAATGAGTTTTTATGGCTAGGAGATTTCAAAGTGAGTTGGGAGCTCATTCCAGAGGTTACGCTTATGCACACTCAGCAGGATCTCACTGACTGCCACAATAAACAGTGCCCCAAGCGGGGGTGCTTCTGAGGACTCTAGAGACATCCAGACACTATAAGTAGGGCAGACAATCTCAGGAATTCAGTACCCTGCCAGGGACCTTACCTTAGAATATATGTTTCCCCAATGTAACAGATTTAGACTCATTTATAACTTCCCTGCACATGGTTCTTATGCCTCTTTTATTTGAACCTATAATTAGTGCTATACTTTTTAAATATATGTCCCAGAGACTTAAATCTTTGGTCTCTTCTTTTGCTGATTGAGCCCTGGATCTCTGCAGAGCTGCAACAGCTACTTTCCAGTTCATTGGACTCATCCAGGACAACTAACAAAAGGATGATGATGATGATGGACAACATCCATCCCAACAAACAGAGAGTATCTACAACTGCAGGCAAGACAGTTCCATCCATTTGTCCCATGGGATCTAAGCTCCCTCTCAATCAGAAACAGAGTGGGCATCACCATCCCCAAATCCTCAAGACTGAGGAATGAACAAACATATGAGGAGACTGCAACTATGGGCTAAAGTAGACTTATTATTCTCATAATGGAAGATCTTGTAACATTGATAGAAAGGCAGAGGTCACCAGAGGTTCCAAGGGAAGGGAGAGGGAAGAATAGGTGTGACATGGGGGCATTTCTGGGACGTTGGAATTGTTCTGCATGATATTGCATTATTGCATTGATGGATACCAGCCATTATACATTTTTTCTAAACCTATAATATTGTGTGGTGCAAAGTGTAAACAATAATGTAAACTATAGACAATGGTTAGTAGCAATATTTCAATATGTATTCATGAGTTGTAACAAAGGTACCACACTAATGAAAGATGTTGATGGGGAAAAATGTTGGACAGGGAGAGGGTGGGGTATATGGGAATCCCCTATATTTTTGATGTATCATTTATGTAATCTAAAGCTTATTTAAAAGTAAAGCTTTTCCATTTAAAAAATATTAAAAATATTCATAGAAAACAAAGCAATGCTTTAAAGGAACAAAACTTCATTGTTTTTCTTGGAAATATTTTTCGTATTCCACATAAAAAATTCTGTTTTCAATATGCTTACACATCTGCCTTCACTTGCAGGTCTACTTGGATAACTAAAGAAATCTGTAAAACAATGCTTAAGATATTACTTCTCACTTGCAATTATAATGTGTAAGTTACAAGTAAGAGTGAAAATATTGGTCATCTTGCCTAGTACACAAAATCTCTCCTAATCTATAATGTTTGATAGAGTTCACTCCAAGGGACTAAGAAATGCCTATTTAGCAGTTTAAATCTACCAAGAAATATCCAATAAGGAATAATACAAAGTTTTTACTCAGTGATGGAAGAGATTTTCCATAGAAGAGCAAAGTGGCATAATGCACGAAGATGTTTATTTATGTAGTATTTTAATAGCAAAAATTGAAAATGTAAATTCTAAATGCTTGCTTTTTCTCTAGTTTGGTAAACTCAGTTTTACTGTTACAAGATATAAATTAAATCAATGAATTTTCAGAAGATTCCAGTTAAAATTTGGACCACAACAAGAAGAAAATACTATTTCCTTATTTAATATTTTGATCTTTATTTGATATAGGTTTGGTATTATTCATGATTTTAAAATTATACTTGTTCTTAATTAATACACTGGAGAAAAGGCTCGCAATTTTGAACATTAACATACTCTAATATTTTGGGTACACTTTTCACTCTAGAGTAATGATAAAAAGTATGTTTTATCAGACTTTCAAAGTAATTGAAAAAATAGTGCTTACAGCATTCGGATCTTATTGTAAGAACATGCATGGCTGGTATGTCTTCCAGCCCATAAATTTAGGTGTGGAAACAGTTACTTACTTAATTTTCACTCCAAGCAACCTTCCAAAATAGTGGTCCTGGTTTCTTTCTTCTCTTGAAATTCCTACCAATGTCTGGGACGTTTGCCTGCCACGGGAAGGTGGGAAAGGCCTTAGTTTCCAAGATGTATCATGGTCCCTGCACTGGAGCCTCACTGTCCACCTGCCGTGGCCCCTTGAACTTCTGCGTCTTGCCTTCTGGACCCTGGGTGGGCATTGCCTGAGTGGAGATCAAAAGCCCTCTTTTTTCCACTATTTGGTAGAAACCTACATCTCTGCTCCAAAGATGCTCTCTGCCTCCTTCTCCCCTACGCTTTCTGTCATATTCTCTTCATTTTGTTAGGCTTTTGTGAAAGACAGGCTTGTTTGGACTGTTCTTGCTTTTATTGCTACCAAAATCTCTGACTCAAGAAATTAAAGAGGACTAGCTACCAAATGGATATGCAAAGAGCATGCATGTGGGAGTGGAGTTTAGAAAGCAAAATAAAGTTAATACCACAAAAACTAATGTGCTAGACAGGTAGTACTAAAAAGAACTGAAATGCAGGAATTTGAGAATATATTATATAGTTGCACAGTTAAAAGATGAAACGCAAGGATTTTAATTTATTTCCAAGTTGCCGACATCGATATTCCTCTAAATGCCAACTCAGCATACACCTGTAAATACAGGCCAGCCCTCAGTCTGGAACAGTCTCAGTCCAATTTAAAAGAGTCTGGACTCAGGCTTGTGTTGCAGAACTTCTGATTTTGGTGGTCTGGTCTCTTGGTTGCTGGTTCCAATTTTGGTTAACCAGTTCTCTGCACTGAAACCCCTGGCTCTGTTGCTAATAATTTGCATCTTTGCAATTCCATAACTTCTTGGTGTTTGGACCCTGTAGCAGTTTGATATTATTGATGAATTCCAAAAAGAAATATTGGATTATGTTTGTGAACTGGTCTTTTCCTCTGGTCATATTAGATTATATTGGATTCAGTGGTTTACTTGATTAAATAATGATTAAGGCTTTGATTGGGCCATGTCAGTAGGACATTGACTCCCTGCCCCCCTTGGTGGATGAGGACTCACAGAAAAACCACACCACAGAGAAGGGAGGTTGGAGTTTTGAGCTGGAGCCCAGAGAGTGAGCACACAGAGGAGCAGAGCAGCTGAGCCTGGAGAGAATCAAGCCCTGGGGAGAGAGAGAGCCTAGAGAGCCTGACAGTCTACAGCTGTCCTTGTGGAAAGAGGCAAAGCCTAGAGAGCCACATAGTCTATGGCTGACCTTGTGGAGGAAACAGAGGAGCTGAGCCTGGAGAGAAATGAGCCTTGGGAAGAGAGGAACCCAGGAAGCCTGAACCCTGGCAGACATTGGCAGCCATCTTGCTCCAACACGTGGCCATAGACTTTAGTGAGGGAAGAAACTTAAACTTTATGGCCTGGTGGCTGTGGGCTTCTACCCCAAATAAATACCCTTTATAAAATCCACCCGATTTCTGGTATTTTGCATCAGCACACCTTTGGCTGACTAATACAGACCCTTCAACTTCATATCTAGTATGATCAGTACTCCAGAGAAGATTTTACATGCACATTTTAACCTCTGGCTCGTCTTTAGGCCTCTGGTCAGCCCTCTGAATTTATGTTCGCAGAATCCATCCTTAGATTAGAAACACCTTAGTCATATCCCTACAAAACCCTCCATCTTTTGGGACATTTGGATTAGACTTCGAAAACTATTCCAGCCTATTCTGTTGGTTTTGAGTCCTGGGAATGGCAGAATGTAAGCTTAAAAATAACAGAGAATTAATATAATTTCTCTCTG
>JAQZBX010109327.1:0-10482 GCA_029593785.1 Cabassous unicinctus
AAAAAAAAAAAAAAAAACACCAAAGGCTTTCTCTCCAATGTGAGTTATTTTATGTTCTCTAAGTTATGAATATAGGGTGAAGAGTTTCCCCATATAAATGACATTCATGGAGTTTTTCTCCAGAAAGAGTTCTCCAATGTTGTTGAAGATTAGTACTTTCATTGAAGGCATTCTCATAAGGTGAGATTCATATGGTTTCTCTCCTGTCTGTGTTTTCTCATTATCTCTGAGATGAGACTACTGACTAAGGCTTTCCCATATTGATGGCTTTCATGCAGTTTCTTCCCAGAGTGAGTTCTGTTATGCTGTCTAGATTAGAACTTTGAAACCTTTTCCATATAGATAATATTCACAAGGTTTCTCTTCATTCAAAGGTCTCTCATGTCCTCAAAAATAAGAATATTGAATGAAGGCTTTTTCACCTAGATGACATTCATGGAGTTTCTCACCAATGTGAGTTCCATTTTATTGCAGAAGACCAGAATTTTCCATAAACGTTTTAGCACTTTGATGACATTCATATGGTTTACTTCTACTGTGAATTTTCTCACTTTAATTACAAGATGAATGTCACTGAGGACTTTTGCAAGAGGCTTGCTGAAATATGGTTTCTTTGTCATGTGAATTAATGCATTTTAAGTCACTGTGGGTCTGTGAAAGATATGTCCTTGCAAATAATTATACTGAAAAGAATTCTTTTCAATGTGGAATCTCTGCTATGGGAAAAATATGACAAACTTAAAACATTTTGCTCATATGCATAAATTATTAATTTCCCTACTTATGAAATCTAGACTAATCCTACAGTGATAGACTATAATTAAAATCTTTCCAATATTAGTTTCATATACACATTATTCTCCATGCACAGATATTTTATGCATTATAACCATCAAATTGCAGAGCTTTATGATCAAGTTTAACTTTATGATTATATTAGCCAAAGATGTGATGATGCAAAGTACAAGAATTCTGTTGGCTTTTATAAAGGGTATTTCTTTAGGGTAGAAGCTTGCAGTTAGAAGGCCCAAAGAGTCCAACTCAAGGTTACTTCCTCACCAAAGTCTGTTGCCACATGTTGAATCAAGATGGCAGGCAATCTCTGCAAGGTTTCATCCTTCTTCTCTCTCAGCTACAGTCTAGCATAGGGCTTGTCTGTTTCCAAGCTTTCTCAGCACTGCAAACTATCAGGCAAAAGGCTCATCTCTCTTACTGGGACCATAAGGTCAAAATTCTCTTCTGTGACATGTCTATTGAGCACTGTCTGTCTTTCTGTGTGTCTTCTTGAGCGAATGTTCCTTTTTATCAGCACACCATGGGGTCAGGACTCAATCTTCATTCACACACTACTGATGTGGACAAATAAAAACCCTAATATTAACATAATTTAATCAATGACATCTCAGCTGAATCTAATACATTCAAAGGGCATCACACCCAGAGGAACACACCAGTTTACAAACATAATCATTATTTTGGATTTCATAATTTCAAACTGACAAAATGATGTTTCAATGTTTATGTATGTGAAACATGTTTTGACATCATCTTTTTATATGAAATTGTATTAGAGTTTTGTGTTCAGTTTAATTTTTCCCTAAATTCCAACTATGAAAGATTTTTGTTATATTAGCTTATATTCCCAACACTCCTTTCAGTTAGTTGACTGTGCTGAGTTCCTAATTTATCCCATTCCCAGGTATATATTTTGAAAACTAGTGTTCACACAATGAATTTTAACAGACATGAGATTAGCAGTGTCTTCTGCAGATAGATTGGAAGAAAATCATTTTTCTCAATTTTTTTCATTAAGGTACTTTTGCTGCCTATAATAATTGGAAGAACACCATAAACCGTTAAAGTAACATTAGGGGAAGGAAAATGTTGGAAAGATGTAACTCTTGACCTTGTTCCCATTCAGTAGGGAATACTGTTGTTGTTGCCCATGGACAAGTTAAAAGAAAGACTGCAAAATCTTCTTTATTCTAAATTACAGGAAATTATATGTTTCCACTGTGTTTGATTATCATGGTCAGGGGAATTTCAAGAAGATGGCATCAGATTAGCCTAGGCAGGATTGAACTCTATTCCAAAACAAGGAACAAAGGGCAAAAGTTGTTCAAGGGACCTGCTTTGGGGATTGCAGACCAGTAGACTGCTGCATGCATTGTCTAGGTGTGATTAGGTACACAGAGACAAAGAGCCCAAAAGGAAAACCGGGGATTGCAAGGACAGTGGCTGGAAAATCCACTGATCCTCTACCTTTGAGGTAAGCAGACTTGGTAAATCCCAAGGCTTATCAACAAAAAGAGAGGGGAAAGCATATATTATTCGCTGGGACGAGTCGGGAGAAGTTGGGGGCTGTGTGTGGTTTCTCTTCAGTGCATTTAAATACCATAGCTCAGTTTAATTCACTTGGAGAGAAGGTCAAGTCAATGAGAATTGAAGGATTCATCTCCCTGGAAAGGTTTGCAAAAGAGCACAATATGATGGTCAGCTGTAAATGTGAAAGAAGACAAGGCATCTAAGACAATTAATCACTGATATTCACAAGAATGTCCTAAATCAATGAAAGGAGTTGAAGGAAAATATGTCTAAAGAGATAAAGGATATTAAAATGAAACTCTAAGCATAAAAAACAATTTCAAAACCTGAAAAATAAAATAACAGAGTTCATAGGAAGTAAAGACAGAATGGATGGTGTGGGATGTTGCTGGATGTGTGGGAGGTGGGGAACATGGGAATCCCTGTAATTTCTGAGTAATATTTAGGTAATCTAAGCACCTTTATATATATATATATGACAAATAACATTTGTGTAAACAAATGCACATATATGCATATGTATTTATATATCATTTTACAAATATTGGTAGGTATTGTGAAAAATTTGATTTTTACCCACAATAAAAAAGTTATAAAAATATAAAATAAAATAAAATACATTAGAGGCATATAACGGTAGATTTGAATTTGTAGAGTACAGAAAAAATGAATTAGAAGACAGAGCATATGAACTTGAAAAGTCAGAAGAACAGAAAGAAAAAAGAATGGAAATAATTGAACAAGGTCTCAGGGAATTGAATGATAATGGAAAATGCACAAGCATACTTGTTATAGGTGACACAGAAGTAGAAGAGAATGGAAAAGGGGCAGAAAGAATATTTGAGGAAATGATAGAAAATTTCCCAATCCTTATGAAAGACATGAATATCAATATTCAAGGACTACATAACCCAAACAAAATAAATCTAAATAGCCCTACTGAGTCACCTGCAATTCAAAATGCCAGCTGACAGACATAAAAAGTAGATTCTGTGAACATCAATTAAAAAGAAAAGTATCATTTATAAGGGAAACTCAATAAAACAAAGTGCTATTATCCCATCAGAAACCATGGAGGCGAGAAGGCAGAGCTATAACACCTTTAAGTTACTGAAAGAGTAAAACTGCCAGGCGTCAGTTCATTAACTGGCAAAGCTATGGGTCAGAAATGAAGATGAGATCAAAGTCTTCACAGACAACAAAAACTGAGAGTTCATCAAGTGTCTGGATTTACAAGAGATACTAAAGGAAGTGAGGCAGCCTGAAAGGAAAAGACAAGAACAAGAGGCTTGGAGAAGAGTGTAAAAATGAAGACTCTAAATAAGGCTAACTAAAAGGTTTAAAAGACACACGATAGTAAGATATCGCAATAGAAAACCAAAGAATAAATTGGACAAAGTAATGTTGCTTTTACAGTAATAAGATTACTTATTAATGGATTGACCTCCATAATAAAAAGATATAGACTGACAGAATGGATGAAAAATATGAGACATCTATTGTTGTCTACAAGGCACTCAGACACAGAGAAACAATCAGGCTGACAGTGAAAGTTTGGAAAAATATATTTCCACAAATAGGAATCAAAAAATTTCTTGAGTAGCAATACTAAATACTGGATAAAATAAATTTTAAATGCAAAACTTTTACAAGAGACAGATAATGTCACTATATATTAATAAAAGGGACAAATCACCCAGATGAAATAACAATATATAGTTTTTCAGCTACCCAAATTGCTCCAAAATAAATGAAACATCACTTGCCAACATGAAGGGAGCAATAGAAGTCTATACAATCATAGTTGGACACTTCAAAACACCACTTTCAACATTGGATAGAACATATTGACAGAGGATTTAAAAAGACTTTGAATAATAGGATAAATGAACAAGACCTAACTTACATTTATAGAATATTATATCCCAAAACATCAGGTATACATTCTTTTAAATTACTCAAGGAACTTTTCCAAGGAAATATTATAAATTGTGTCCTGAGGTCATATCTCAAGAAATTTTAAAAAGATTGAAATTATAAAATCACTTTCTATCATGGTCATGGAATAAAGCTGGAAATAAAATGGCAGAAAAATTGAAAATTCAAAAATATATTATGTGAATATTCTTGCTGTCCTGATTTTGTGATAATCAGGGTAGACTAAACATTTGCTATGTTAGAAACCATGCATATGTCCCCAGACATAGTTTTTCTCCCTAGGTCTGGTTTTTAGAATGTTGGTCATAAAATAAGCCTGATTTATTTTATGACCATCCTGTATGGGAAAAGACCATAACTTTGGGTATCTTTGGTCAACCTAAAGAGATATAGCAGGGGATGGATGTGGCTCCAGTGGTTGGGCATCTGTCTCCCATATGGAGGGACCTGGGTTCAATGCCCAGGACCTCCCAGTAAAAATTATAAAAAGAAAAATATAGAAAGCATGTGGTTCACAAGGCTCTGTGTGTGGGTGCACTGCCAGGTGCCACAAGCACGTGAGCCATCAGGCCCCATCCATGGGTAAGCCACCATACCCTATGAACATGTGAGCTGCCAGGCCCTGTGCATGGATGTGCCATCAGGCCCCATCTGTGTGAGTGCACTGCCAGGCCCCATGGGTGATCCACCAGGCCCCATGCTTGGGAACACTGCCCAGCCCAGTGAGTGGGTGAAGTGCACCAGAACTCACAAGTGACACAAATGACAGCAAAGGCAAGATGCACGAAAAAGCCAGGAGCCAAGGTGGTGCAGGCAATAGGATTCCTCTCCCACATTGGAGATCCTGAGGATCAAATCACAGTGAAGACAGGAGGAGGAGAATGAGAAGAGAGGGCAGGAAATAGACACAGAGAGTTGCCCAGCAAATGGACACAGAAACGGCAAAACTGGGGGGGGGGGTGGTAAAAGCAGATAAAAGTAAATAAATAAATCCTTAAAACATGTATAGGGGAGGAAGACAAGGACTATAGAGAGTAGTAATATTTTGATGACATTTTTTCATGATTTCTTAACATATGTTTCACAACAATGCAGGGTGTTTGTGGGGGGGGGTGAAATGTGGGAGCCCTGTATGATGTTATGCATGTTTGTTTTGTAAGATCATGATGTTTACTGTGCACTTATAGTTTATGTATGCTCATGTATGAATGATATACTTCAATAATTTGCTTAAGAAAAGAAAAAAGAAAAAATTTAAAAATTATATTGATATAAAATGACACACTCTTAAATAACCAGGTTGTCAAAGATGAAATTGCAAGAGAAATTGGTAAATATCTTCTGAAGAAAGAAAAGAACACCACTTATAAAAATTTATGGTATACAGAGAAGTCAGTGCTGAGTGGATATGTATAGACCTCAATGCTTATATTAAAACACAAGAAAGAGCTAAAACATAAAATGCAACTGCACATCTGGAAGAACTAGAAAAAAGAACACCAAACTAATACCAAAGCAAGCAGAAGGAAAGAAACAATAAAATATAGGCAGAAATAAATGAAATGGATAATAAAAATGAAAATAAAAAATCAACAGAACCAAAAGTTGGGTCTTCAGAAAGATCAATGAAACCAACACTTAGATGTTTAGATTAAATAACAAATTAAAAAAGAGAGAAGATGCAAATAAATAAAATCAGAAATAGGAAGGGGGAATTACCACTGACCTCTTAGAGACAAAAAAGATTATAAGAGTATACTATGAACAACTGTATACCAATAAACCAGACAACATTGCAGAGTTATACAAATTCCTGAAAACACATAAACAACCCACACTAACCTTAGAAGAAATAGAAGACCTGAACAAACCAATCACAAATAAAGAAATTGAAAATCATCAAACCCCCACCAAATGAAAAGCAAAAGTCCAGATGTTTTCAGATGTGAATTCTACCTATCAGAAAAAGATCTAATATCAATCTTGTTCACAACCTTCCAAAAGTTGAAAAGTAGGGAATGCTACTTTTGTCTATAATGCTATAATTCTAAGCACCAGGGGCAGAGGTGGCCAGACAACCTTAGGGAGAGGGTCTGGTTGGAGCCCCATCCCATAAAGTGTCCCCAAATTACCAATATAATCGGGCAAGTAAAAGAAATAAAAGCCACCCAAATAGGAAAGCGACAAGTAAAATTTTGCTATTGGCTGTTGATATGATACTACCCCAAGAAAATACTGAAAATTACAGAACAAAACAATTCAAACTAATAGATGACTTCAACGGAATGGCAGGAACAAAGATTAACATGCAAATAGCAATAACTTTTCTATACACAGCTAATGAGAAAATTGAAGAGGAATTCAGAAACATATTTATTTACGTCTTCTTTGGTACTTTTTAGCAATGCTTTATAGTTTTCTGAAAACAGATCATTTATGTCCTTGTTTACATTTTTTCCTAGATACTTGATTTTTTGCCCACTATTTTAAATAGAATACATATTCATGGATTGGAATTCTAAATATCATTAAGATGTCAATTCTACCCAAATTAATTTACAGTTTTTATGCAACCCTGATAAAAATTCCAACAGCCTTTTGGTAAAATTTGAAAATAACATTATCAAATATATCTAGATGGGTAAAAGAAAACAAACAGCCAAAAAATACCTTTAAAAAGAATGATGTTGTAAGATTATTACATCTAGAGTAAAGTATATGACTTTGTTACAATGGTGAAAACAATATGGTACTGACATACACATTGATTGAACAATGGAATTATTTGAGAGTTCAGAAAGAGATCTGCACATCTATGGTCAGTTGATTTTGGCAAGGCTGTCTAACACACCTAGCTGGGTCAGAGCAGTCTATTGAACAAATGTTGCTCAGGAAACTTGATATCCATATCTAAAAGAAATAAAGAAGACCCCTTTCTCACATCTCACAGAGAAATTAACTCAAAATTGTTCAATTTCCAAATTATGAATGATATACCCATAAAAATCTTAGAAGAAAATGTAGGGAAACATCTTCAAGATGTTTTTTTAGGTAGAGGTTTCTTAAATCTTTCACCAAATCATGAGCAATGAAAGGAAAAAATAGAGAAAGGGAAATCCTCAAAATGAAACACTACTGTGCTTCAAATTATTTTGTTAAGAAGGTCAAAAGACATTCTACTCAATGGGAGAAAATATTTAGAAACCACATATACATTATGGGTTTGATTATCATGTTATATACAGAAATAACTCAATGACAAAAAAACTAGCAACCCAATTTAAAAATGGGCAAAATACTTGAATAAAGATTTTTGCAAAGAGGAAATACTAATGGCCTAAAAACACATGAAAATATGCTCAATAACTTTACCTATTAAGGAAATGCAGATCAAAACTACAATGAGATATCATTTCACACCTTACATAATGGCCATTATTTAAAATAAATAAAAAAAAATAGAAAAGTACAAGTGTTGGAGAGGATATGGAGAAATGGGAAAAATCCATCTCTGTTGATGTGATGTAAAATGGTACAACCTCTGTAGAAGACAGTTTGACATTTCCTCAATAGGCTAATTATAGAACTGACCTATGATCCAACAATCCCATTGCTGGGAATACATTCACAAAAACTGCAGGCAGGGATGTGAAAAGATGTTTGCACACCAATGTTCACAGTGGCATTGTTCACAATTGCTAAAAGATAGAAACAACCTAATTGCCTGTCAACTGATGAATGGATAAACAAATGTAGTATATATATGATGGAAATCTATTTGTGGGTAAGAAGAAATAAACTGGGGACCCACATGAGAACATGGATGAACCTTGACAATATGATCTTGATTGAATTAAGCTAGAAAAAATGGATGAATATTGTATGGTCTCACTGATATTAACTAAATATGATGAGGAAACTTATGGACCCAAACTGTAGAATATAGATTAGTAGGAGACAGAATGTGGATGAGAATGGGGAGCTGATCATGTTTAGTAAGTTCAATTGTACCCAAACTGTAGAATATAGATTAGTAGGAGACAGAATGTGGATGAGAATGGGGAGCTGATCATGTTTAGTAAGTTCAATTGTACATCAGTGGAAATCAATATACTTTATGCTAACACTTTTTAAAATGCATATATAATAACTAACACTGCTGATTGTAAATGTGATTGTGACTGAAAAGAGTATACTATGGTAGTTAATGTCAATTGAATGACAACCAGAATATAATCTATGGACGAAATAATATAATGATTTTTCTTATTAGATGATGATTGTGGTTAATAGAAATAGAAGAATATTTCTCTATTGCAAGGTGATAAGTATATGTTGATACATGGGGAAATGCAGCTAATGTAATTAATAGAATATAGTTAACAGTAATATTCTAATATTTTTGTAGCAAAAGCAAAGAAGGAAGTATATCAATGCTAAAGGTAAAAGAAAAAAGAACATTGGGTTTAATTTTTTTGAGATATGAATTTGATCAAAGATTTTTTTCTTCATTTTCTTCCTTAAGAATGAGACATTGGTCATGTCATTATTCAAATCTGTGCTCATTTATTTATCTTTCTTAACCCTGGAGAAACAGTTGATTTGTTTTTAGGACTAACTATATGGGCCTGGACAGAATTTTTAAACTAATGCTTCCATAATTTGTTATGTTGAATTTTGTCTATTTTATATTTTGAAGTTGAAATAAAGTTCACTATTTTTTAAAAAGTAAACAAAAATAATCCAATAAGCATAAACTCCACTGGAAGTATCTAAATTTTCTGTGGAGGAGTATACATGTGATTTTTCACTTCAGTATTGTGAAGCCTCAACATAGCCCTTAGAACAAAATACTTATTTCAAAATCATCAATTATCTATCCATTCAAAAAATATTCACTGTTTTCAACCATGCCCTATGTGTTGGAAATTGAGATTCAAGGTTCAACTAGGTTGTGGTAAAGATTAAATTCTATTAGGGTGTAATAGATGTAAATAAAAAGTTAGGAAACAAATTTTAGTTTAGCAGTTTTATGTGTCATAAAATGATATAAAAGTATTAAAACATAAAATACAAAAATATTATATAACCAAATATAAATATACAACAATATAGAGAAGCTGACCTAGATACTTGAATAAATGAATAGATGATTTCATTTCATAAATAGATGATTTATGATAGACATATAAGGAGACAGTAGATAGGTTAGATGTTAGATAGATAGAGATAGATAAATATAGATGATAGTTAAATTTTGAGAGACTCACTCAATGAGATCAGATGATTGTATTCTCCAGCATCATTTCTCTGAACTGTTTCTCTGAGAAGTGTCTAGCTGGACCCACTCTTCCTGTTTGAAACTACAGCCACATCTTTGAAGGTCTCTAATTCCTAAAACATTACAAAAATTTGGGTTCACACAGGACCAGACTAACCAATGTCCCAAGTGTGTTGCTCAAAATGACAACACTGAAGAATTGTAAACTGTGTATATTAAATTTAATATGTGTGTGGAATTCCAGTCAGATCACTCTCAATACTGAACTGCCATCAGCATTTCAGATACACTCAAAGGCACATATACAATCTGAACACATAAATCACCATTTTAAAGTAATATCACATGACTTGTGGTGTGATAGACACCTGGAAAATTCCCAATAAATTTGCAACTATTACTTCCTTTTCCTGATTACAAAATTTGTACTAGAGCTTTCATAACTAAAACACTTGCTTCCACCAATATCAAGTAATTCGACAGTAATTAGTCTTAAGAGAAGCACTATCCATGATATGCCACTTTTAAGCAATGAACATGGTAAGATTATTCTGCTATATAGATGACCTTATTTTCCTCTCATCCTGTTGTACTGAAAGATGATCCTAGCCTGACCTTTCCTGTGGTAGGAGTCCTCCATTTCTCAACTTTTTCCTGGGCTTACAAACTCCAGTTTTCATTGTCTCTCCTGTATCTTCATCTCATCTGCCTGTTAAATATTAAAAGAAGACCCTTTGTTGCTGCTGGTCTCCCCAAATCTTCAAATATTTTCAGAGAGGCATACATTTTAGTCTACATATTATATGCCTCCTAAATACACAACTGAAATTAAGGAAACATACTTTGTATTTTTTCATCCAGTTATAAATTATTGCATCTAGTTATAAATTTGAATAAAGTTAATTTATAAAATTTGATGTTGGATAATTGGGGAATAC
>JAQZBX010109328.1:0-10476 GCA_029593785.1 Cabassous unicinctus
AGATAAACAGATGCCTAGACACCAGCAAAAAATTACAAGCCATACTAAGAAACAGGAAGACATGGCCAAGTCTAATGAACAAACTAAAAGCAGGAGAGGAGGAGATGCAGAACATGGAACAACTAATCAGAGTTGTCCAAACAAACATCATGAATCGACTTAATGAAGTGAAAGAAGAGATAAAAGATAGTAAGAAGACACTGGGGGAACCTACAGAAGAAATTGTAAACACACATAAAAAGATAACAGATTTGTCATTTAAAAATACACTGGAACACATAACAGCAGATTTGAACAGGAAGAGGAAAGAATTTGTGATGTTGAAGATAAAAAACACACAGATAATAGAAAAGATATATAAGAAGATAGGAAAATTTCATCATGGACTCAGGGAATTAAATGACAACATGAAATGCACAAACATACACATTATAAGCATCCTAGGAGAACAGAAGAGAGGCAAAAAGAGTGTTGGAGGAAATAATGGCTGAAAATTTCCCAACTCTTATGAGAGACATGGATGTACCTATCCAGGAAGAGCAGCGCACTCCAAACCATATAAATCCTAACAGGCCTATCCTGAGAAACAAGCCTATCAGACTGACAAACACTCAAGACAAATAGAGAATTCTGAATGCAGCAAGAGAAAAGAGATCCAACACGTACAAGGGAATATTGATATGATTAAGCACTGATTTCTCATCTGAAACCATGAAGGCGGGAAGGCAGTTGTATGACATAGTTACGGTGATAAAAGAAAAAACTGCCAGCCAAGAATTCTGTATCCAGCAAAATGGCATTAAAAATGAGAGTTTGAAATATTCACAGATAAACAGAAATTGAGAGTGTTTATCAACAAGAACCCTGCCTTTCAAGAAATACTAAAGGGAATTCTGCTGGCTAAAAGGAAAAAACAGCAGAGAGAGGGTGAGAAGAGAGATTAATCTCCATATATTTTTGAATTTTCCCTTTTTCTATCCATTATTGATTTCCAGCTTCATTCAGTTATGATGAGAGAAAGTGTTTTGTATAATTTCAATCTTTTTAAATTTATTGAAACTTGTCTTGTGACCCAACATATGGTCTATCTTGGAAAAGGGTCTATGAGCACTTGAAACGAATGTATATCCTGCTGTTTTGGGGTACAATGCACTATAGATGTCTGTTGGGTCTAGTTCATTTATTATGTTATTCAAGCTCTCTATTTATCCTCTGTCCAGATGTTCTATCAAATACTAAGAGTGGTGCATCGAAGTCTCCAACTATTATTGTAGAGACATCTATTTCTCCCTTCTGTTTGCTAGTATGTACCTCATGTATCTTGGGGCACTCAGAGTAGGTACATAAATATTTAGTATAGTTATTTCTTCTTGATGAATTGCCCCTTTTATTAATATATAATGACCTCTTCATCCCTTATAATGGTTTTGCATTTGAAATCTATTTGTCCAATATTAGTATCACTAGTCCAGCTCTTTTATGGTTACATTTGCATGAAATAGCTTTCCAATCTTTCGCTTTTAGCCTGGCTGTGTCCTTATGTCTCAGGTGGGTCTCTTGTAGAAAACATATAGATGGTTCATATTTTTTATCCATTCTATCAGTCTGTGTCTTTTGATTGGGTAATTCAAGCCATTAACATTCAATGCTATTACTGTAAAGGCATTACTTAATCCATGTTGTCCTTCAGGTCTCTGTTGTCATGTCTTACTATTGTCTGTCTTTTTACTCTTTAATTTACCCCTCCTATTAATCTTCATTCCTACCCTCTTCTCCAAGTCTCTTGCCTTCGTTTTCCTTTCAGGCTACAGCATTCCCTTTAGTATTTCTTGTAATTCTGGTCTTTTGATAAAATATTCTATCAATTTTTGATTGTCTGTGAAGACTTTAAACTCATTTTTATAGGACAGTTTTGCTGGATACAGAGTTCTTAGCTGACAGTTTTTCTCTTTCACTACCTTAGATACCTCTTACCACTTTCTTCTTGCCTCCATAGTTTCTGATGAGAGGTCAGCACTTAATCTTATCAATGTTCACCTTTATGTGATGCATTGCTTTACTCTTACTGCTTTGAGAATCCTCTCTTTATCTCTGATATTTGTTATTCTGAATAGTAGGTTTCTCAGGGTAGGTCTATTCATATTTATTGTTTGGAATGTGTTGTCCTTCTTGGATGTTGATATTTATGTCTTTCCTAGGGTTTGGGAAGTTTTCAGTCATTATTTCCTTGAATATTCTTTCTTCCCCTTTTCAATTCTCTTCTCCTTCTGGGACACTGATAATGGGTATGTTTGTGCATTTCACATTGTCATTCAATTACCTGAGACTCTGTTCCATTGTTTTGATTCTCTTCTCTTTCTGTTCTCCTTTCTTTTCCAGTTCAGATGTCTGTCTTCAAAATCACTAATTCTGTCTTTGAGCAATTCAAATCTGCTCTTTGTGTCTCTAATGTATTTTTAATCTCATCCATTGTGTCTTTTATTCCCATAAAGTATGTTACTTTTCTTTGAAGGCTTTCAAATTGTTCTTTATGCTCATCAATTGTCTTCTTAATAACTTTATCTCTTTAGTCATATTTTCTCTAAATTCTTTGAATTGATTTAGTAGAGTTGTGTCATTATCATTGACTAATTATGTTAAATCCTCAATCTCTTCAGGATATTTGGTTTGTTTGTTTGGCTGGGCCATTTCTACCTGTTTCCTTGTATAGCTTGTAATTTTTTGCTGATGTCTGGGCATCCAAATATGTTGTGAATTTCCTCTGATGGCCAATTTCTCTCTGTTGCCTATTGTTGTTTTTCACAGCTCTTCTTTTTTATTTGGTTCAACTTATTCTAAGTGTTTAAAATTGCCCAGCTTAAGTTATCAAAATCGGGATAGGGACTCACTAATGGGGTGTAGATTTTCTACCAGGGGTTAGGATACAGAGAACACCCAAAACAGTCTTTCCATGCAATTTCCAGACTGGCCAGTAGATGGTGATCATTAGCCCACCTTTCCATGGAGGTGTTTCAGTCCAGGCTTTCCTGTGTTTTGGTCTGTCCAGAGCAGAGATTCAAAGGCAGCGCTGCTTGCCAAATTCACTGAAGAGAAACCCCCAACTCCCCTTTCCTTTTCCTTCATAACAGCTGACAGGTAGGAAGACATCTGCTCATCTCTTAGTCAGCTGCAGTGAGCCAGAGGTTTTAGCCCAGCTTAATTTCTTGGGAGTGGGGGAGGGGAGCCATTCCCAACCTCCAAGGGGATTTGGTAACTCACATTTGTTGTTTTGGGTTCTTTGTCTCTCTGTCCCTCACCCTCCTGGGAGTTGTGTAGCACTGTCCAAGTCCCTCAGACAGCTTTTGGTTCCTTCTCCATTGTTTTTGTGAGAGAATTAAGCCCTGCCTTCTAGTCCAATGCCATCTTCCACTATTGACTTCAATCATGGTGCATGGTAGTACTAAGTTATGCGCTAAGGGATTCCTGTATTCCAAGCATACTCTTCCTTACTTCCATTATATAGCAGCAGTCCAATTTCCTCTTGGTAATCAGGATCAATCACTGTAGCCATAATAACTCCCTTCTTTTCCTGTTGATTCAGAGGTGTGAGGAGCCCAAGTGTCAGGGTGGCACTCTTCATTTCCAGTTCAATAGAATCATTATTGTATCTCCTGGTGGAAGCAGTTCGCCTTTTGAAATTAAGACCTCTAGACCAACAGACCATAAAGTTGCAGGGGACAGAAAGCAAAAATTTTATGAGTGTATCACTAAGGTAATAGTGAGTTGTGCAATTCCTATTTCCACCCCTGGACCCAAGAATCCTGACCATAAGAGAAACAACACCATAGAGTAGACACTTATTTGTAGTACATACAGCCTCCCAAAGAACATCACCTCAGCCCTGCAATGTATTGCCACCCATTGGTATCATATTGAGTCTTCAAGAGGCAGTTCCACTGTTCTATCAATCCAGCTGCACCAGGATTCTGGGGAACATGGTAAGACCAGTGAACTCCAAAAGCATGAGCCACTGCCACACTTCATGTCCTGTTAAGTGAGTTCCTTGATCAGAAGCAATGCTGTGTGGAGTACCATGATGGTGGATAAGGCATTCTCTATGTGCATGGATGGTAGATTTGGAAGAAGCACTGCATGCAAGGAACACAAATCCATATACAGAGTGTCTATTCCAGTAGAACAAGTGCTTGTTAAACTACTGTATAGTTCTAAGTAGCTGTTCTGTAGATTTCATCAAACTTTTTTGCTATTAATCCAGACAGTTTTATTCTCTTGTTTCCAAAATGGGTGCCATTTATTTATTTATTTAAATTTCAGCTGTGAATCCACAGTTTTACTTTTTTGTTTCCAAACTTAATGTCATTTATTTATTGATGTATTCATTCATTTTATTCTTTTATTTATTGCAATATTGTACTGGATAAAATCTCCACTAGAGTGTTAATAAAAATGATTAGAGTGGATGTCCTTGCCTTTTCCTGATATTAGTGGGAATGCATTCAGTTTTTCAACATGATATGATGGTAGCTGTAGTTTTGTATAGATGCTCTTTTTCAAGTTTAAAAGAATTCCCTTCTATTCCAGATATCTGAGGATTTTCATCAGAAACAAATATTTGAGTTTTTCAAATGCTTTTTCTTCATACTCACATAATTGTATGATAATATAATTTAGTCTGTTAATATAGTGAATTACACTGATTTCTAAATGTTTAATCAACTTTCCATCCCTGGGAAAGACTCCACATGGTTATGATGTATTGTTTTTTATATGTGCAATTGAGTGCTGTTTGCTAAATTTTGTTTTAAATAAATTTTATACATGCCAATGAAGGATATCGGGCTGTAGTTTTCTTGTCTTGTCATGATCCCATTTGGTTGTAGTATCAGAGTAATTCTCATAGAATAAATAGGGAAGCAATCTCTCTTTAAAATTCTGAAAGAGCTTATGTAGAATTGCTGTTAATTCTTCTTTAAATGCTTGGAGGAATTTACCAGTGAAGTCAACTAGGCCCAAAATTTTCTTTGTGGGAAAATATTTTAACTAAAACTTCATTTTAAAAATTACTATGGGTCTATTCAGGTGTTTCTTTTTCTTGAGTGACCTGTGAATGTTTGTGTATTTCAAGAAATTTGTTGTTTCATCTAAGTTGTAGAATTGATTAGCCCAAAATTGTTTGTTATATTGCCATATTATCCTTTCAATATCTGCAGAATCTGTAGTAATGTTATCACTTGCATACTTGATATTGGTAATTTGTGTCTTTTACTTTACTGACCAGTCTGGCTAGAATTTTGCCTATTTTATTGATGTTTTCAAGGGTTCATCTTTGGTTTAATTGACTTTTCCTATTTTTTTTTTCTGTTTTCTATTTCATTAATTTCTGCTGTGATATTTTGTTCAAATTGTTCAAGTCCAATGATGTTCAAGTGTTCTCTATTATTACAAAGTTTTTACATATTTATTCTATCAATTATTGAGAAAATGGTGTTAAAAATCTCTGTATTTGTGAATTTGTCTATTTCTCCTTCAATATATGCTTGATGTTGTTTGAAGCTTGATATTTGGTGTATAAACATTTAGGATTATAAATGAGTTAACTTTTATTTGTTATAAAGTCATCTTTTTTACACTTGATAATATAGTAAAAATGTTTTTTTCTAAAATTTACTTTTTATGATATTAATATAGCAATTCCAGCTTTCTTTTGAATCATGTTAGCATGCCTATATTTTTTACCCTTTTAAGTTATTTTTGTTTCTTTCTAAATCACACTTCTTATAGGCATCATATAGATTGATGTTACTTACATTTTTAACCAATCTGCCACAATCCATGCATTTTCATTGGGGTGTTTGGACCATTTGCATTTGATGTGCTTATTGCAATGGTTGGGTTTAAATTACTGTCTTGCTCTTTGTGTGCTATTTGTCTCACTTGCTTTACATTACTTTTTTCTTCTTTTCTGCCTTCTTTTGGATTAAGAGCTGTGTGTGTGTGTGTGTGTGTGTGTACATTTGTGAGAAAGAGAAATATACCATTTTAGCTTCTCTGTTAGCATATTATCTATAAGAATTTTATGTTATTTTAATGGCTTGATAATATACAAGAGTTTATAATATACATCTTAATCATATCACAGTGCACCTTTAAGTGACATAACATAGTGCAAGATTCAGAAGCATTATGCTTTTATTTCTTCCTGCCCAATCTTTGTGCTATTTTTGTCACATATTTTACCTTTTTGTGTTGTTGTTTTTTTATGATCTCAGACATTGTAGTTTTCATCTCTGAAATTCCCATTTGGATCTTTTCTTAACTCTTCTGTGTTTCTACTTAACAGGTTCAGTCTTTCTTATAGCTTCTTAAACATATGAAATACAGTTATAATAATTGTTTATTCTATTATCAGCATCATTTCTAGATCAGTTTCAGTTTTATTGATTTTTTTCTCCTTTTTATGAGTCATATTTTCCATCTTTTTGCATGCCTGATATTATTTATTAGATGCCAGACACGGTGAATCTTATCCGGTTGAGTACTAGATATTTTTGTATTCCTTTACATATCTTGAGTTTTGTTCTGGCATGCTATTAAGTTACTGTATTTTTTAAGCTTTATTAGGTAGGAATAGAACAGCATTTTATCTAAGGCTAACTTTCTCCCAATTCTGAAATAAAACCATTCTTGGTACTTAGTCTTATACCCTGTGAATTCTGAGATTTTTCATACTGGCTGGTGGAATCATGAACATTTCCCTGCCCTTTGTGAGTTACTAGATATTTTTCTGTCCTTTCAGGTGATTTCTTTCCTTGGCCTAAATGGTTCTTTATATGAATGATCTATTGATATATACTCAGTTGACAGTGTGAGTGTAACCTCTTTAGATTTTTGTAGCTATGTTTTTGTGCCCCTCTTTACTCTCAGGTACTTTCCTTAACAATAGGAGACCACCAGGCTCTGCCTGTGATCTGTCTACTGCAACAAAGCCTTGAAACTCTTACCAAGCCTGATGTTCAGATCTAGAAAAACTATCGCTTCACATATTATTGTCTGAATTTTTTTTAGTTGTTTCAGGCAAGAGAATAAATTTGGTTCCTGCTACCCCACCTTATCATGAAGTATAAGTTCTCTAAATGTTTTTAAAAACAATTATTTTATGAAAAATATTTAAAGAGCACCTAATACCTAAGTTTTAGGAGATGTGGCTCAAACAGTTGGGCTACTTTACAAAAAGGCAAGTAGGATTCCAAACTACATAGAAGTTATCCAGAACTTGTAATCCTAGAAACAAGCTAAAAACAAATGGGAGCTGAAATTCATCAGTGAACAATTTATAAGTATATTGTCTCCCACTAAACTCATACAATATTCCTAGTGGTTGTTTCCTGGAAGCTGCAACATTTTCTTCTTTTAAGATACTCACCAAGGGATCAAGTTGAATGGTTATTTGGAACTGCTTCAGGGAATTATAAAGAACTACTCTAATTCTTTAATTCTCCACCAATTAACACATCCAGGCAGTTTCTTTGACTCCAAGCACTTTACTTTTACCTACATTTTGCTGTAGTTCATGGTTCACATGGGGATAGAGAGAGAATCAGGACCTGATAGAGGGACCTTGAAAACACTCCTAAATACCTTGGCTTTTATCCTGTAGTGAATGGAATTTATTTAGGACTTTCATTGAGAAGAGTGATATGACTGGTTCTCTGTTTCAGAAAGCTATGTTGATCTGGTGACAGTATTGAATATTATAAATATGATGATGTTTTAAGAAATCAGCAGAGCATAACTTCTTAGAGAAGACAGATTATTCAGAAAAGTTAGCCACAATATTATTAAATGAAGTACGTTTTATCATGTATGAATTTTTTTTTTTTTAGGTAAACAAATGAAATCTTCTAGAGGAGAGAGTACCATGCATTTATTTCTGTAAGTCCTACCGATAATGAGATTAAAAATCACAGATTAAATAAACTAAATCTCATCATCTGAAACTACATTTAAATATATTTATTTTACTACATGAAATTGGAAAGATAATATGTGGAGAAGTACTGGTAGTCTCTGCCTCAGAATTTCTGAAATTATGAAGTCATGCACTGTATAAGAAACTCTGGCTGTTTTTGGACAACTACAAAGTTCTTCCTTAAATTGATCCAAATTGATTATCACTTGTATTCTAAAATGATAGTGGTCAATATAAGGAGGAAACTTCAATATGGGGGAAGAGGGTTGAATTACGGATGAGAGGAGGCATTGTTTATAAAAGTTCTCATAGTTCATTCTGTATGCACCACAAGAGCCACCATCCTTACTCCATACTGTTTCAGAGAACCACTGTTTTAGAATAAGCAAGCTAACAAACAATTTAGACCTGAAGTCTCCCAGTCTCTACCTCCCACCCAAACCCTACCTGTCCTCCACCACCCCCTCATAAACATCTTCCTAGGAAGAAAGGTACCAGTCAAAATGATCAATTAGATTCATTCCATCCTAATCATAGGATCATGGGATAAGCAAGAAATTTGGCCACCCCAATTCCAAGTTCTCATTCCTCATCCCTTCCCAAAGCTATTCCAGTTTTACTCTTACAAATATTCACTGGACAAAACAATGACAAAACTTTCTATGTCAGTCAGTTAAATTGGAATTTCTACTTTAGTAACTTTAGTAAAATTGAAAAGCAAATATAAAAGCAGTTAGTGTAATGCTCTTAATACCAGCATTACCAAGAAAATTAAAAGGCCTCATTTTTTCAGTCAGTTCTTATTCCTACATTATTTCACTTTTTATTTATTTTACTAGTAGATAAGATGAAAAAATATTAATTAGTGAATTAGTTCAAAATATTAAATTTAATAATTTCATATTTTCAGTAAGAATTTGTATTTAGTTTCTTATTATATTAACTTAACCCACAACGGTAAAAGAAAAAAATGTGCTTTTCAGGAAAGGTCTCTTTATTATGGTAGAGAAGGAACTCTACTTCAAATCACCCAATATCTGGAGACCTTGTTGATCTGAACCCAATACCCATACACACAAAAAAATTCAGTATAACATATACATACATGTAAGTAAATCATCATATTGAATTAACTTTGTATTTTTAAATGAATTGATTTTTAGAAGAATGTATAATATAAGGCAGAAGAAAACAAGCTTGATTTTCTTAGAAGTTTATATTTAAATCATGAAGATTCAATATAGTCATTTAAAATAAAATTAAAACCAAAACAAAAATAATTTTGTTCTAACTATAAGTAATTTGGTATACAAAACTAATCTGTTATTTTCTTTTTTTTAGATACTGGTGCAGAAATCAATGAAATCAACAAAAATTTTCTTTCTTTTCGAAAGATTATTTCATTCTGTTGTATTAAAATATCAGTCTCACTATATTGGTTGGTTTGTAATATTTTTCATTCATCTTAATTTATATAGTAATAATGTTTATGGTATAGTTCATTCAGTTCAAATTTTTAAAGGCTACTTCATAAATATGTAAATAATTATTACCAAAGATTTAAACATATGATGGCAGTATGCACCTTTCTTTTGAACACTGTCTAAAAATCACTAACAATATAGATGGGTTTTTTTTCTTTTGTTTTCCAATTTTTTCTCCTGAAATTGTATAACAGGTAGTGGAAGGGAAGGTAACTATTATTTTGTAGCCCTCTCCCCCACCCTGCCTTGCCACACCGTTTCATCTATTTTTTTTTTTATTTACTTAATATAAATTTATATAGCACTTGCCAGGGTTAGGCACTCTACTAAACTCTTTACAAATAATAACTCATTAGACCATTATAATAGCCATAAGAGGTAAGCAGTATTATAAGCCCCATTTTAAAGATCAGGAAACTGTGCAACAGAGAAGATGAGGAATTTGCCAATAATTACATAGCTAGAAAGTGTCAGAGGCTGGATGAGAAAACACACCAAGAAAAGGTGAAGGTAGAACTTTATTGGAAATTAAAAGATACAAACATGAAGGCAAACATGGTGTCTGTATTAGTTTCCTGGGCTGTTATAACAAATTACTACAAAGTTGGCTTAAAATAATAGAAATTCATTCTCTCACAGGTCTAGAGGCCAGAAGTCCAAAATTAATTTTACTAGCCCAAAATCGAGTCCAAAATTAATTTTACTAGCCCCAAATCAATGTGTTGGCAGGGCTGCTCTTCCTCTGGAGGATCATGGGGAGGCTTGCCTCTTCAAATTTCTGCCTGTGACTGCCAGCATTCCTTGGCTTGTGGCCACATCCCTTCAGTCTTCAAGCAAGGCAAGCATCTTCAAGCTCTGCTCCAAAGTCACATCACTTTTTCCTCTGTGTGTTCAAATCTCCATATGCTTCCCTCTTCTAAAGATACAAGTTATACCCTTTAGGCCCATCAGGATAATCCAGGACAATCTTATCTCAAAATCCTTAATTCCACCACATCTTCAGATTTTTTTTTTTTTTTTTTT
>JAQZBX010109329.1:0-10471 GCA_029593785.1 Cabassous unicinctus
TGCAAACGTATGGCAATGCTGCCTTTGCCAGGAGTTCTGAAGGAATTCAAGTGGGAACTAGAACCATCTTCTACCCTTTCCTTCCTACCCCCACCCATAATTCCATCTATCACCTTGAACTTCCTTGAGAGGAAAGAAAAGAAAGAAAAAGAAAAGAGAAAAGGAAGAGGTGAGGAAGGAAGAGACGTACGTGCCTGCTGGCATTCAGAAAAGAAACAAGTCAGACCACTGGAAGAAAATAATCAAGACCTGAGTCTGAGAGACACACTGAAAAGTCCCTCTTGGAGGCAGGGCAAAATGTAGAGGATTCTTCACTTTTTATGGCTGGAAACCAAAGCGCATCCCTCCTTCCTGTCAGCTCTCACCTCCATGTTCCAGCACCCTGTCTTGCTCCCCAAACAAAGAGGACAATAGGGAAGAAATTATATTTCCATAAATATATATACCAATGGTTATCTCAGGCCAAATCCTCAATTTGGGATTGCAGTGAAAGGAACAGAACTCCACCCCAAAGAGGAAAATGGATGAAGGCCAAATGCATTTGCGTATGGGATTAAGGAGCAGAAGTACTAATTTGCACAAACAGGCTCTTGCCTTCCCTGGGGCATGTTTTTAATGCAGTGATGATAGCCTTCCCGTGGCCTTTGGCAGCATCTCAGTATCTTCAGGGTGATTGGAAGCCTGCTTCCCCGCAGGCTTGGAGGTGATTAGCACAAGTCATGAGTATAAGGGGAGGAGAAGGCAGCAATGCAGCCTCTGGCTTCTTAAGAGTGAGACCCTGATGCTAGAATCCCCAGGGCAAAAAAAAAAAAAAATCAATGACCCAGGAAAACTACACCAGCTGACAGCCTCAGCCAAAGGCTCAAGGAAGAGTTGCAAGGAGAAAGGCTTAAGCAGCCCTGCAAAGCTCTGCACTGTTAATCTCCTGGGAGACCCTGTACTGTACAGAGGGTGGCCGGGACCCTGCTTTTTTTCATGTGGGTACATACATCAGTCTCCCTCTCTCCCCTGCTTCACAGGGCAAAGGAGCCCCAAGTTCCCTCCATCCTCCCTCAGTTTCAGTTTTTGATGGCCCTCTTGTTTGGGAAAAGGAGTATCTGTATTGCCAAATCTCTAGCCCTTGGGTATTGTTATAAGTCTCCATGGCGGGGGAGGCGGGTCCACTGTCTCGTTACAGGTCCCTGGTTTCCGGACACCCCTGCAAGTCCGCAAAAAGAAATGGGACCTCCTGTCCCCAGGAGAGCAGGCAGCAGGTTTTGAGGCTGTAGGGGGTTTGAAGTCAGAAAATCAGATTCACTGCTTCCACCAATCATTCACCTGAACTCTCAGACTGTCATCTTTGGAGCCTAGGAATTTTCTTGGATGCTGCATTTTACACGGTGGTTAGGGAGTCCTTAAGGGTTTGTTAGGTTTCAAGTCAAATTAGCCAACTCTGGAAGACTTCACCTTTCCTCCTGAGTCTTTCCTAATGTTTCCGCGACCTCACACACTATAGAATTTAGGTTTCAACTTGAGTGTGCCTGAGATTTGGGAGGACATTCTTTTTCTTTCCTTCTCGCCAAAGGCTCCCTGATACTTCCTCTCTTCAGTTTTCCGGGGAGCGACAACACCCACAGGAAAAATGGGGCTGGCTGTGGATGGACCTGGCAACATCCCCACCTATCGCTGGCTCAGCAAGTTTAAGCTTGGAAATTCAAGTTCACATGGAAAGCAGAAGGAAATTCTTTTTATCATTTATGTTATTTAGAAGGACATGTATCAAAGCATCCCTCTCCCACAAGCTAGAGCCATACTCTCTGACAGTTCCAGTCCATCATATGTAACTATTACTACATGCAGACAGTTCCAACCTTGGGTGACAATCTATAGACTACTAGAACTATTACAACGGCTTCACTAAAGAAACAATCTCTAAGTGGCTATAATCTGTGAAAACAATCTAATGGTTATACCTCAATTTACCTAAAGCAATATTTGTTCAGTTGCAATGATCACAAAGAAGGGCTTGTCAGCTTTTCCATTCTTTCCTTACAATATTCAGGGCAAGGAGGTGGCTGAATTCAGAACTGCTCTCCATAGCTTAAATCAGCAAATACAGAACTTTTCTTTCAGCCAAGAAAGTTCTATTTTTAAAAAAAAGTCAATAGCACTTGAAAAGTCCAATGCATTTCCCCGGCTCCCTTACCACAGCACTGTGACCCTGTGGCACTGGATTTTAAGGGCCACAGTTTGCTTGCCAAATAGGCATATCCTGGCTTCCTGTGCCACGTGGGAACACTGCCTTGATATTAAATATTCAAAGCAAAGAACCTCTATCCAAAGGGCTCTCAGCTAACAATGACATTCTCTGTAAGTAAATGAGAAACCCAACTTCTGGTTTGTCAGTTTCTCTGCCATGTTCTTGTCTACTGCACAAACAGAGCTGAGGAGTGACTCTGTTTATCATGATTCTATTGCAAAAGACCCTGGGGGAGGGGAGACAACAGGGACTCTGCAAACCCCGCACTTGGCAGAAGATCCCTGGAGAGGGGGGAGCCTGGGGTGCAGAGCTGCCTCCTGGTCCGGGGAAGGTGAAGTCCTCCAGGTTCGCCAGAGAAAGATCAAGGTCTGTCACAGCTGTAAGAGCTTTTGTTACCCTAAGCAAGGGCAGCATTAACTATAAGGTGGCTCTTACGGCCATCATCGATCCAGAAACTTCCTTCACTTTGCGTGACCGCACCTGTAACCCCAGAGGTGAGCTGTAGAGGTCTTGGCCCCAGCAGCCCAGAGAAAAACCTCATTATTTACTCGGGAGGAGAGAGTTATTTTTGCTGTTGTTAAAGAAAACTGAGACTGTGACGGGAGGGAGGAGGGGAACGGGACGCCGGTACCTTTCGGGGATAAAGTCGGGCCCCCCGAGTCTCCTCTCCCTTGGGTAAGCGTCTCCTTCTCATCTCTCAAAGCATCTCTACCAGACCTCCCTTCCCCGTCAGCGGCTCTCCCTGTTGCCTGCCGGTGCGGACGTCAGGCCAGCTGTCCCCTGGGCAGGTCTCCTTACATGGGCAGCGGGAGGCTGGCTAGGGCGCACCCGGGCTATACCGGTGCCAAGCCAAGTGCCACTCGCCGGACACTGCACGTGCGTTACGGTGCCGGGGGCCGCGCAGGGTTCAGCTCAAAGACGCTCCAGCGGCCGCGCGCCCGCCGGGGCCGAGTCCCCGATGCTGGGAAAGTGACCAGGTCAAAAGCCGGGCGAAGAACTCCAATTACGTTATACTCATCTTTCCTTCCCGGGGGCGTCCCCTGCCGCCACCCCACACGCAGTCACCCATACGTCAAGGGCTCACATCAGGCAAGAGAAATGACTCTAAGCGCATCCCAAGCTTAATCCAATCTGGCCGTGCCCCCTCGGGCGGCTGCGGGCTCACCTGGAAGCGGCGGCGTCGGGGGCGCACGGGGAGGTGGGGCGCTCTTACCGGAGAAGTCCGTGAGCGCTGCGATCTCTTTGGAACAGACCAGGACAGTGCAGTAGAAGATACGCAGGAGCTGCCCGGGAGGTTCTACCTGCCGGCGGAGGCCGGGATGCTGCGCCGGCTGGGGCGCGGGCGGCGGGCGCTCGGGTCGCGGCTGGAGCATGGTGCGCGGCGCAGCGCGGGCCGGAGGCGGCAAGGGGACGCTGAGCGGAGGGCGGTGTCACATCGCGGGGTGAGCTGGCGGCCAGCGGCTCCGCGGCCCCCCAGCCGGCTCCCCGCCCAGGCTGCCCGAGCCGCCTCCCCGGCGCGGACCAGCCCCCGCTGCCCAGCCAAGGGGAGGGAGCGGAGAACCAGGGCGGGGCGAGAGCCCCGGGAAGGATCCGCGTAGTTTCCCCGAGAGGAAATCTCCGCTGCCGCAGCGCCGGAGGAAGCGAGGGGGGCAGAAGGGAAAGCGCAGTGTTCGCGCGTCCCGCGGCTGCTGGGGCCTGTCCCTGGCGCGCTGCCCGCCACGAAGGGCGCCCCCAACAGCGCGCCGAGGATCCCGCAACTTGAGCGGCTTCCACGCTCTGGTCCCCGCCCTGGAGACCGCCCGGCACCCCCGGCCCTGTGCTGGCCGGGTGCCCGCCTCGCCCTGCCCGCCGGCGGAGCGTGGCCTGTGCCCGTGACGCACTTTGGAGCCAGCGCCGCGCGTGCAGCTTGGGCGCCCCCGGGGCGGGGGCCTCGCGAAGGTGAGGTGCTAGAGGGTGTGGGCGCCGTCCGCAAGCTCTGGGAGCCCACCACCGACCTGCCTGCCACCCCTCCGCGCCCCACGTGCAGAATCACCTGCTCCCAGCCTGGCGGCGAGACACGCACGGCTATCCCATTTCGCAGACGAGGAGGCTGAGCCCGGGTGCTTTACCCAAGCTCCCGCGGCCAGGACGCGCACGAGCTGGCGTCTCAAAACCCGTCCACGTCGTGGGCACTCGTGATCCGCAGCGCGCAGGGGAGCTGACAGGCAGTCCGTGTGTACGGCGCCGAGCGCTTCTCATTGGGCAAGGTTTTAAAATGGGCAAGGTTTTAAAACGAGCATCTTTCTGGACCTCTCGATTCCGCGCAACGTGACCCACGTGCAGAGGCCCAGCCCGTGCCCGAGGAGCGGCTGGTTGGGCCCCGGCTGTGGGCAAGCGAGGACAAGTGCGTGGGGGACCCCGCCGCGGCGCGCAGGTGCGGGTACCTGGGGCTCAGGGACCCAAACTCACGGCGGCGTGGGATGTCCGGGCCCGGGCGGCGCCGGTGGGAGGGAGGGGGCCCCGGCGGGCGGGCGCTCGGCACAAAGTGTTCCCGAACACCGCGGGAGGGCCTGCCAAGTTCGCCGCGGGCCTGACTCGGAAACACAGATAATGAGGCCCGAGGGCGGGACCGGGCGCGCTGCCCCAGCCGAATCGAGAGCCGCGAACGCCCCGGGGAGGCCCAGAGAAAGAAAACCGGAACCTGTTGGCCTACCCTTGGGACCTCTTGGACGTGGCCTGCAAGGATCCGGAGGGGTGGATGACGCTGGGTCCCACGCAGTGCTCCAGCCCCTTCCTCCACCTGCCTGGGAGTGGAGTGGCAAGTGATAAACAACAGTGTTTGTTAGAGGAGCTCATCCAGACTGCCAGGCACAATGATAGCCATTAAAAAAAAAAAAAAAGCACATTAAAATAAAAACAACCCACTCAATATCCCCTGAACATATATGCAAATTGTGCCCTTTCTAAATTTGGGGAAACCAAGGCGGGGAGGCTGGGGTGAGGATGCCCAGCATTTAGGAGCCACTCAGTAAGTAGTGCTTGCTCAGCACAAAAAGGGGTGAAACTCAGGTCCCCCGTGTACTTTCCATTTTATGGTTCATTCATCTGGTTTGCATGTTAATTGAGCACCTATGTGTGCCAGGCCCTTTGCCAGGGGCTGGGGGCAAGGGATCTGCTCCCTGGGAACTGCCGGCTGGCAGCGCTGCCGTATGAGTGTTCCGATGCCACTGTGGGCACTGCTATAACTGTGAACAGTACCCTGGGCTCCGCTTCCTTCTCTGTAAAGGGGGGAAATTACGGTTAAGTCTTCAGGGTTGTTGCGAGGAGTTAATGAGCTGATACAGCACCTAGAACTGGCCCTGGAGCCCAGTAAATGCTCAGTCACTTTTAGTTCAGATTACACGAGGAAGACAGACCTTGAACAGGGAATGCCCAGTGAGCCAAGGGTCCTGAAAGACAAGGGGGAGTGGGAGCAAAAGTGGGTCACAGGGGGAGGGGGTGGGAGGGAGGACAGTGTTAGGGACAGTTTGCAGGAAAGATGCATGAGAACAATGGGAAGAGTAGGCCAAGCAAAAGCTAGGTGGGTGTTTGGGGAGGGTGAACACTGGTGCAGGTGTAGCTCAGTGGTTGAGCACCTTCGCATGTACAAGTTCCTGGGTTCAATCCCCAGTACCTCCAAAAAAAAAAAAAAAATATATATATATATATATATATATATGAATAAAGAAAAGGACTAGGGTGTGGGAACTTGGAAAAGGAGCATTGCTCCGGGGAAGAATGGAGAGATGTCTCGTTGCTGGAGCAGAAAGCAGAGGGCAGGGTGAGGTGACTTGAAGAGCTCTGCAGGCCAGCACTTAAGTTTGGAGATGTTGGTGAGCATTTCCATCTGTATCCTACACCGCTGGATGGCTGGGAAGCAGAGGGGTGTGATGTGATCAGATGTGTGTTGTAAAGGATGACTCTGGCTGCTGAGTACAAATGGGTTGGAGAGGTCAAAAGCGGATCCAGGCTGAAATAGATTGCACACCAATGTTCCCAGCAGCATTATACACAATAGCCAAAAGATGGAAACAACCCAAGTGTCCACCCACAGACGAGTGGGTAAACAAAATATGGAAGATATGTACAGTGGAATATTGTTCAGCTGTAAAAAGGCATGAAGTTCTGACACATATGATGACCTTGAAAACATTATGCTAAGTGAAATCGTCCACACCCAAAAGGACAAATATTATATGATTCCACTTATGAAATCTTTAGAATAAGCAAATTCATAGGGACAGAGATGAGATTAGAGGTTACCAGGGATTTGGGGAGTGGGGAATGGGGAGTTACTGCTTAATGGGAACAGAGTTTCTGTTTCTGGTGATGAAAAAGTCTTGGTAATGGATGGTGGTGATGGTAGCACAACATTGTAGATGTAATTAATGCCTCTGGGTTGTACACTTAAAAATGATTAAAATGGCAGATTTTGTGTTCTATATGTGTAATCACAGTAAAGAATAAATAATTATAAAAAAGAGCTCTCAGGTACTGCCCCTACCTGCCAAGGGTGTACATTCCCAGAACTCGCCCTGCACAGAGGTAAAAGAAAATTTAAAAATGATCAGCTTTCAAAACAAACAAACAAACAAACAAAAAAGCTGTGGTTCAGGGAGACGGTGGAGTCAGGAGCCTATGACCATGCTTTGCTTTGGGCTGGGGTGATGCAGGGCCCAGTGAGCGGCCAAATTGGAAAGATGTTTAGGAAAGATGTGAGACCTGGTGGGTGTGGGCAGGGGGAACCTGAAGCATGATTCCCTGGCTTCCCTCTGCTTTGCCCCTCAGCCCCTGGCTGCTAAATCGCAAGAAGATTTTAATACTAATCTGGCCACTTTAAGGATTGTAGAATCTGGCAAGAAAACTTTAAAATAATTCCATTTCTCTTCCTTTTCTGAACCCTGCACTTTGACATCCTTTGTGCCTCCAACCGAATGGAAACCAATGGCCACCCCACCCCACCCCCATTTTTCTCTCTCTAAATATTGTAGATTCAGATGCCTAAACTCTGGGGCACAATACAAACTCGTAGGAGAGGGAAGTGGGAAAAGAAGGAGTCCTTGTAAAAGCAATCTGGGCCAGATCGTTTCCACTAAGGCAGTTTTCCCCTAAACTCTCCTATGATGGAATCTGAAAAATAAAAAAGCACTCTTAGTCTCTTGGCTACACAGCACAGGTACAGTGGCTCACATCACAGTGGATTCAGACTGATGATCGGTGGGCCAAATAACAGCATGTTCCAGAAATAGTAATACTCTCGTAACAACCCTTTGAGATAGGTACTGCGCAGGACCAGCGACATAACTTACCTGTGCAAATGAAAATGCAGAGCCCCTTGTTCAAAAATTTATAAAGGCTTCAAGAGAGCGACAGCGAGCCTTAAACCATGCCCGCAGCCCTTTGTGTATGGACAGGGCTCCGGGTGACCATGAGGTCGCACATTCATGGAGCTAGCCCTGATGCTAGCAGTATCTCCATTTCTCAGATGGGAAGACCAAGGGCACAAATGCACACACATCATCCGAGCTGGGATTCGGAAGTCCTGCTACACTGCCAAGGCACAGCAATGAGGAGGTGGAGGTCAAAATCAAAGTGTCCCTTTCCAGGTGATGGCACCATTGGGCAATCTTGCCCCTTCAGACTGAAGTGTCTCCATATCCACAACATCCATGGTGTGTGTGAGAGGCACCCTTACAGGACATTGTCAGTTAGATGTCTCCGTTCCTGCCGTATCTTTCTCTTTTGAAGCAACCCCTGTTCCTTCTTTCCAGCTCTGACATCCCTCCTTCCCTCCTTCCTTGAAATCCTGGCTACTTCCCTCCCCGCGTATCCAGCCCAAGCCTGTTTTGGAAAGTGCCCTTGTGCTTTGCATTCTGCCAGCCCTGAGCAGGTGCCTTTGCCTGTGCCATCAGGTAGAGCTTTTGACTTCCAACAAAGACAGGCTGCAGCTGTTCTGCAGAGACATAAGCCACCGTTTGTCAGCCTCAAAAAGAAACACACACACAAAATAAAACAAAAGTCCACAGCTTTTCAGCTCAGGAGAGGGAGGCCGAATGTTGTCCAGAAGTAAAAAGGCTTATTTTTAGAAAGCAACAAACGGTGGTTTGTTTGCAGAGCTGGCACCACTGAGTCCGGCAACACCAAAGGGCCTGCACGGTGAGACCTGCAGGGACCGGGGAAGCCTCAGACAGGTTGGTGTGGGAACAGATGCCCAAAGGCCTGTGGAAGGAGGTCGTTAGGAAGGAGGTCATTAAGATGTGCACAGCAGTGAACCGAGGCCCGTCCAAGGTCAAAGTGCCCTGACATCAAGTCGCAGGTCAGCCACTGAGAGGCAGCCACCCACAGAGGCATTTACTATGCCTCCTCTCACTTGACATGTCTGCAGCATTGAAAGGCTGGACCCTGAAGTCCATCTGGGCTCAAAAGACCCACAATTGAGTTAAAGTAGGTGCAGGATTTCGGGACATGGGACTGAATTGAATTCTAATGATTTGACATTCCGTAATGTTTTCTTAAATATATTTTTTCGTTTGTTTTTGTGTGTGTGATCAGTTTGTTATAGGCTATTCCTGTTTTGCTCTTTGTGAAAGAAGAGTGCAACACAAGCCAACTTTGGGGGGTTCTTGAACCATTCTGAATGATTGGATTCTGATCCACGTGGTTTTTTCAGTGTGAGCATCCCCAAGGATTCAAAGTGCTCTTCATCCCGGGCCCTACGGAGAACCCCCTGCCCGCCACCCTCCATCCCCTCTTCTTCTCTTCACTTCCCCTTTGGAGCCAGACACTCTTCCTACCCAGTTCTCCACCAGAAAAATGGAAAGGGTGCTGCTGGAGGCAAGCTCTGTAGCATGTTGGGAAGAAGCTGGTCCGGCCCTGGAAAACCAAGCTTGTCCCAGCAAGTTGATGTAACTCAGGGTAGTGATTAACGGGGGGACTCTGGTCAGACCTCAAAGGTTCAAATCCTGGCTCTGCCTCTGTGGGTGCCAACATTGTGGACTGAGGTGCAGTTTAGAGCCAGTGTGGCTTGAAAGAGCTGGTGAGAGGAGAGACTCAATAAATGGCTAGCCGGGACAGTAACCGTAACCACTTTACAGCCTCGCAGTATTATTATTTATTAGGCATAAGACGACATCTGGTTTCAATTTGAACTCCAAGGAATATCAGTGTGGTGAAATACAGCTTGCCTTCTTAAGGAATGATGGAAACTGTCTGCAACCGACAGCTACCCTGGCCCCTGGCTGGCCACTGGAATGAGCTTTTCCACCAAAATTTTGTTGGCCTCTTCCTTGTGAACTGCCTCGGACACTCGCCCACTCTGGTTTCTGAACACCGCCTTCCCCTCCCTGCCCAGCCCACCCTCTGTCGCCACCTTAGCTCTGCTTCACGCCTCGCCCCCTTGCTCTGCCCAGCAGTGCCCCCGTCCCCAGCCCCAGCCCCCATCCTCGAGTTCTCGGGCCCTGCCCTCCCTATGAAGTGTCGGCCAGACCTGATCAGCTCTTCAAGGCTGCCTCAAAGCCCCTACGTTCCTCCCTTCAAGGATTTTGTGTCTCCCAGGGGGAAGAAAAGGGAAGCGACTCTGTGTTTCCCTTTGTCCAGTCGGTTTCCTTTTGGTCAGAAGCAATACAGATCCCTGGGGAGAACCTCAGCAGGGCGCCCGGGGGTGGGGGTGGGTGGGTGGCGGTTGCTGGCGGGGAAGGGCTGGTGGGAAGGCAGCTGCAGGTCTGCGCCCCCAACGCTGGGGCGCCCCTAGGAGCTGTCAATGGCGCCCTCTGTGGGTGGGAGTCTTAATTTATGGCTTACGAATGCTGATAAGGCCCATGGATTTCAAAATTAGAAAAGTTTCAATGAGGATTTTCAAGGGAGACTTTAAAACTACCGAAAGGAGAATGAGTCAGATCCCATCAAAGGGAATTCAGAATCACAAAAGCGAGCTCCAGTTAAGGGTTCGAAAACTTTCTCCGTTTGTGGAACCCTTTGTGTCCCAGTAATTTTTCACAGTGCCCCTGGGCCAAAAACAAACAAAAATTCTGGACTGTTACAGTAGCTAAGTCCAAACAATTTAATAAACATTTATGTTATAACACTTTCATAGTCATTTGAAAAAATAATACATATAAATTGAAAGAAAATAATATTACATTTCATGATTAAATAAGCACAGTTATTTACTAATGGGATATATGTACCTGTTGGGATATCACCATGTTCTAATAT
>JAQZBX010109330.1:0-10471 GCA_029593785.1 Cabassous unicinctus
AGGGGAGGGGAGGGGAGACTCTCTCAAGAGATTTTTAAAAAATTTTTCAATCACAACGTGAGTCTTATTGAACTTTATCTTTTGCTCTGCAAGTAATAGTATTATGCCAAACTCATATGAAGCATTGTCTTCAGCTTTTCTGAGACTTTGGATCTAAGCTTGATAAGAATGCAAAGCAGCATCTGACTTCTACTACAAAACCTCAGTCTATACATGAACTAATGTTGCTTAAACAGTCACTTTGTCAAAATCCCTACAATGGAATCAGAGGAAATAAAGGGGTGACTCATAAACATATACCTATAATAAACCAGATACACATAAATTCAGGAAGGTTGATGAAGAAAACTTAGAAAATCAAAGTCATTCCCTGTTACAAAAAATGGCATTATAGAGTAGCAGTACAGCATAGCAGTCAAGGTAAACTCTGGTTTGACTGCTTAGTGTGAATGTGAGGTCCAACAAAAAGAAATTCTCACTTTGAGCTAGTCTTTTAATTAAAACTAAGTTAAGTCTCATAGAAAGTTAAATGAAAGTTTCAGTTTGTAGAGATTATTTTGCATGGTACAGGTATAGCTGAGTTTAAGTTGCCCCTAAGATTAACTCTGCCCCTCCTCATATAGTTTTGGATGGTTGCATGGACACCCAGCCTAACTACATTTCCCAGTAACCCTTGCATCTGGGTTTGGCCATGTGATAGAGTTCTGGCCATTGGGATGTGAGAAGAAATTAGGTGTGCAATGGATGGATATTGCTTTTAAAAGGAGTGGGGTGTGTATTCTCTAGGCCATTGCCTCTTCCTACTGACTGAGATTTGGTGAGAATGGGTGTTCTGCCTCAGTCACCCAAACATAACAAAAATTTTGTGGATAGATGGCTGAGCTGGACCTTTATGTGAGAAAGAAATAAAGTTCTAGATATTTCAGTTCATTTTAATATTAAGGTTCTCTTTGTTATAGCAACCTAAACTGCACCTTTCCTAATAGATTGTGACTCTAATTGAAGTAAAATTTGTTTTGATTTGAATTTTTGAAAAGAATCAGAATAAAATAATATCCACAAAACACAGTTATGAATTACTTCTACATTGGTCAAGGATCTTTCTCAAACTGCTAGGAGTATTATTGGCATGCCATCTTCATCTGCCAGCTCTATACATTAAGCCTCAGCTCTATAAATTCACCTTGTCCAAAGTCACACCTTAATAAATAATCTGCACACATAACTCCCCTCGTGTTCTGCATCCCAGGGAAACCAACCTGTAAGAGTATGCACCAGGAGTGGTTCCAGAAAGTAAGCAGTAGAATGGATTTTGCAGTTGGATTAGTCACTGCCTGGCTGGTGATAAGGGTTCCATCATTGTGGGTAGGTGGAGCACAAATAGGCCATGGTATAAGCAAATGGCCCAATTGCTACCATTTTCACTGGTAGTGAATTATGATGGTGTATCCATTTAAGGGAAGACATGAGCTAAGAAAAACACAACACATTAGACATTTGAAAAATATGAGGAACTAGCAACTATAATGAAAATGGAATTGAATGGCTATTGCTAAGGTCAGAGGAAGGTAAGATCAGATTCAAGAATTCATTTTCACTTGAGAAATCTGTGCTTTCTCTCCTTTGATCTCTGGGTTTTGCAGTTAGAAGTCCTGGTGCCTAAATGGGGCACACTTCCACCAGGGGACCAAACAAGATTCCTTTTGAATGATAAACTACAGCTTCAGCCTGGGCACTTTGGGCTCCTTGTGTCCAGAGACCAGCAAACAAGAAGGGGAGTCACCATCTTGGCAGGCGTAACTGACCCTATCATTAGGTGGTAGTAGGACCACTTTTACACAATGGTGACAAGGAGGAAAACTTTTGGCATTCCTGTGATCCACTTGGGTGCCACTTGGTACTCCCTTGCCAAGTTTTAATGGTAAATGAACAAGTGAAAAAAAACTGGCTTGACACTAGTAATGAGATCCAGGTCATGCCACCAGAAAAGTCACTGAGATCAGCAGGGTGCTAACTGTGGTAAGGGAATGGATAGCAGAGGAGGGAGACAAGTAGCATCAGTTGTGACCCCAAGACCATCTGCAGCAGCAAGGGGTATAGTTTATCCTCACTAACCTTCCTTTTCTAAACTTAACCCTGGAAGAGGGGCCAACCAGAATCTTGGAAGAGCTGCTCCTTGAATATATATTCATAAGCAAATTTGAGATCAAGGGATGGACTGTGGTAGACACAAAGATGCACCACCCAGATACCCCTCCAAAGAAGGACTTATTGCCTCGCTGCTAGAATTGATTTAAGCCGACAGTCTTTGGTTCTCAGACACTTAGGGGTTTGCCTCAGCTGCAGAGAGACCTCATCCAGAGTTATGACTTTCCTGCTATATACACATCTAGTGAATAATTGAGAAAGGGTTTTAAAAGCCCATCCACTGTATTCATTTTAACTCTGTGGGATCAACCAAGGCCATCAGACCACTATAGCAGCTCAACTTCTCTCTTTGCTCCACCTTGTTTTCCTGTCTTTTCCTTCCAATCAGTTTTGCTCCCACAAGCATTCCCTAATAAACATCCAGTACACTTCAATTGGTCTGAGAATCTGCTTACCAGAGACTCCAACCTGTTTTACATATTTTATTCCTCACACTCCTTAAAAAATATCCTTCACTTAGTTTCTAAGACACCATAGTCTTCTGTTTTTTCTTCCATTTCGTTGCCCATTATTTCTTACTCTTTTTGTCATCTCTCTAACTTCTGTAGCTTAGCAGCTTGCAGTCCTCTTCCCTCTTGATCTCCGCATACTGTCTTGCTGACATTGGGTAGTTTTGTTGCTTTTAATACCATGCAATCTGTTCTCAATGGAGAAGCCAAAGCAACCACGTTTAAACATCATCATGTCATGCCTCTACTAAAAACTATCTCAAGACCTCTCATCCCTCTCAGCAAAACCTAGTTGCTGTTTTTTTCTATAATTGTCTATAAGACTTGACACTAGTGATTGGTTATCAATTCTGGATGCTCATTAGAATTACCTGAGGGGCTAGTAAAATTTAGCCAAGCCTGAGACCCACCACAGACCAAGTAAATAAGAATACCTGGGAAGTGAGTGTGAGATATGGTAACTAATAATTTTACATCTATCTATAAGAGCTTCTGATATGCGGTCAGAGTTGAAAAGTATTGCCTAACATTAAAAATCTCTTTGTTCCCTCTCTGGTTTCCTCTCCTACCACTTTGACCACATCTCTTGAGCCCTTCTTACTGGACCACTTCCCATTCATTAAATATGGCCAAACCATGCTCCCAACTCTAGGACTCTGTGCTTAGTCTTTCCTCTGCTTGGGATGATTTTCCCCACATAGCTTCATGGTTCACTCCTTCATCAATCTCAGGTCTTCACCAAACTTCACTGTCCAATGGAGTCACTGCCTGACCTTCCTATTTGAAATGGTAACCTCCCTTTTCACACAATGACTATTCCTCTTCCTTGCATTTATTTTCTCCAAAGTATTTATCATCTGTCATTTATTTTGTATTTTACTTATTTTGTTATTGCTTAGCTTTTTGTATTAGTTTCCCATTGTTTTAATAACAAATTACCACAATTTAATGGATTAAAACAATAAAATTTTATTATCTTACAGTTCTGGAGGTCAGAAATCCAAAATGGGTCCCAGTGGCTGAAATCAAGGTTTCAGCAGGGCTGCATTCCTACTGGAGGATCTAGGGGAGAATCCTTTTCCTTGCCATCTCCAGCTCCTAGAGGCTTATGGCTTCCCTGGCCTATGGCTCCTTTCGTACCTCTTCACAGCCAACAATTGTATCACTCTGACTCCTGCTTCCATCATTACATCTCCTCCTCTGACTCTGACTCTCCTGCCTCCCTCCTTTACTTAAAAGAACCCTTGTGATTATATAGGGTCCACCCAGATAATCCAGGATAAACTCCCCATCTGAAAATTTTACCTTAATCACATATGCAAAATCCCTTGGCCATGTAAGGTAAAACACTCACAGCTTCCAGAGATTAGGATGAGGCCATCTTTGGGAACCATTTTTCTGTCTACCACATTTCTTCATATATGTTATCCTTGAGGGGCTGTTTGGGCCACTGCTGTATCTTCAGTACCTAGAACAGCACCTAAATTTTTGTTCAATTAACAATTTAGTTAATTAACTAATTATCTCACAATTTCCCCAAAGCAGAGCTTGATACCAAGAGGGATTTTTCCACTTCAACAAGCTATTTTACTTAACACATGATACATATTTTGCACATGATATGTTAAAAGGAAACTCATTTTTACATAGTGCTTTGAATAGCCAAAGGCTATCTTAAAATATTTTATAAATGTCTGCTTTATATTTGCTACCAAATCCAAAGGGACAATCTCAGAAGAATCAAAGACAGATTCACTCATCTTAAAGCTCAAACCAGACATTTGGAACAACTCTAGATGGAAGAAAATGCTCAAAGAATACTAGAGCCATCAAACCACAAATAAATTGAAAAGAGATATTTAAAGGACACTTGATAGATTCCTCTCTTCAGATGAGATAAAAATTCCACAAATTTAGGCTTACATATTTCTAAATTTGCACTTACCTTTGAACTCCTTGAGAGAAAGGATTATATCTTATTTATTTTGTATCTCCAGTGCTTAGTACGCAGTAAATATTCAATAAATGTTTGCTGAATGACTTACTGAATAAACACATGTAATATGGAATTATTGATATTCTATAAGCTGGAGATAGAGCTAAACGTCCAAGTTAGGGTCACCTGGAAAATGTGGGCTTCTCTAAGAAAAACAAAGACAAAAATACACATAACATCTACTCAGTGGTATTTTGTCAGGGCTAGGAAAGTGATATTGGAAGTTGAAAAGATATTAATCCCTTTTATGCATTAGCAAAGCATGTGATTATCCTATTACCTAGACTAACTTGTGATCATATAATTACTGAGCTACCTATTGTAGAGGAGGAATTTGGAAAATATAAGATTAGATGTGTTTGTTGTCTATTCTAGGCTCTAAAATGTGTCACTGCTTGAGAAAAGCCTCTTCTCTCCCTACTACCAACACTTTTAATTCTTTATTCTGCTTTATATCTCTTAATATTATTCACCATTACCCTAAATTATGACATATCTTGTTTACTCATTTAGGATCTGTCTTACTAGAATAAAATCTCCATGAAAACATATTTGCCACCTTATCTTGAGAATCTTTAAAGTGCCTGCAGACAAAAATAAACATTAGTTTAACAAATGACACTCTATTTGTTGGAAATTAAAACTCCTTAATTAAAAGGGCTTTGTGCCTGTTTTTGCTTCTCTTTCTCTCTTTTTCACATTCTCCTTCACCTTTTCTTTCTCCATGCAATTCTCCTTCTCTGTTTTGCTTTGTGAACCTACTTTGTTCTTCGCTCCCTACAGACTGGTTTCTGTTTCCTAGTTCACATAACAGTCCCATAGCTTCCAAATCAGTATGTTGCCCCTCTATACCAGAACTCTAAAATCTCTTGAGATAGAATCTGATTGATCCAACTTGGGCCATTTATAATAATCATCTATGGTCACTTGGGGAGAAGCGGATACATATGTAGTTGTCAATGTCTTTGAAAGAAATCCCAAAAGGTGTCTACTACAAATACTCTTCACAATTGAATAATAAAGCAGAAGCTGATTAATGGATTTTCAGCTATTTATGAACTGTCCCTTATTTATGAACATAAATCTCTTATTAAGTACTTCTTCAGGAAACCAACTATGAAAAATAATGAAATAAAAACTAAAAATTGCATTTAAAAAAGAATGGTTGGTGGTGATGGTTGTACAGCATTGTGAACATAATTAACAGCACTGAATTATATATTTGAATGTGGTTAAAAGGTGGAATTTTAGTTGTACATGTAGTCCTAGAATAAATTTTTTTTTAAAAAATCCATGGGACTGTACAGCACAGTGAACCCTAAGGTAAACCACAGACTATAGTTAATAGTACAATTGTAAAAATGTGCTTTCATCAATTATAACATGTTCCACACTAATGCAAGGTATTAATAATAGGGCAGTATATTGGGGCCCTATATTTCATGCATGATTTTCTCTAAACCCACAACTTCTCTAAAAAAAAAGGAAATAAGTGAGTGATATTGTTGACCATTTTAAAGAGCAAAAAATAATACATATTTTAATCAAATTACACATAAAGCAACATTTCAAAATATTTAGAATTACTTCTCCACTCTTACATGTTTGAAGCAACATTCTTTTTATTGGAGGTATATTTAATGATGATGTGACAAGAAAAAAATAACACGAAGTTTAAAGAATAGAATTACATGTAATGTTTTCTTCTATATTTAATTATTTTATTCCCTCTACCTTTCATTTAGAAAGAGAAAATTTAAATAGCTCAAGCTATCGGTTTGTAAGCAAATGAGAAAGAAAGCTTGCAACTATTTACTCACTTCCTCACTTTCCTGGAAAAAATCATACATCACACTAAATATTCTAATGGGAAATACCCTGTTTATGAATACGGTTTACCCGTAATTAAATCTACTAATTTAAAATAAATGCATAGCTTATTTTTGGCACTTTACTAATATGTTAGTAAATATTACTACAAATATGTAATCATTCTAAGGCCAATTGCATTCTGTTTGGGGAAAAATATTTTAATTATTGTTTGTTATATTTGTTTTATTACTATTTGATAATTCCTTAATGTACAAACAATATATGGATATGTATAATACTCAGCTTTGTATATGTACCTACATATCATATGTACACACATTCACATACAGTGTATGTCAGAGGATAATATTAACTCTAAAATCAGTTCTAAAACTGCATCATGAAAAAGTAGGTATCCTACCTCTTGACTCCTCTCTTCAGATTCTTCAGATACCATGGTCCTCTGCTGCTCAGAAGCTGTCAAATTTTACTCCAATAGTAATGTCTTTGTTTCTCCATAAAATGTCCCTTTTCCTTCTCATACCATTCCGAAGATATATTTCAGAATGTCAAATAGATGATGATCTGATTATTTCACACTGCAAAAAGTTTTAACACCACCATATCCATTGATTTCAGAAGTATATATAAACACACATACATATAATAAGTAGACAATATGTGGACTGTTGATAAATGATAGTGAACAAGACCAATTCTCTGCTTTAAAATTGTTCAGAGTGCAGTAAATATAATGCTTTAAGCCCTTATTATGTGCCAATAGGCAATATGCAAAGTATGGTATCTCATTTTATTCTTCAAACCTTTGAGCTAGGGTTAATAACATTTTAAAGGTGTGATAAATTATTTAATAAGCCAAAGTTCAGATCGTATCACTTTTTAAGCCTCTGAATGTTCAATCCTCAAATACAAATATTAGTCAGTGAGATAGTGATTGAGACACTATTTGATGGCATTTCAGTAAAAGCCCAAGCACCTCACAATCCTATCTCCTCAAACATCCCCTCTTCCCTAGGTGGTTGCTGAGGAAGCTGAACACACATATCACCAACAAATGGGAACCTAAGACATCACTTTATTAATAGTTGGGCTAGTATTGACACCCAAATGTAAGACTTCCTTGTAAACTGGATCAAACACACAGATCCTGCTCGAATCCTGAGCAGATCTTCTCTATCTCTCAGGATGAAATCCTATCAGAACGATCCCCTAAGATTGAGGGAATACTCTGAGAAAAGCATAGAGATACAGGATGGGTGGCTGAACTCCCATGTAGGATTGGCTTTAAGCCCCTTACAGGTACTTGAGCAAAGGGAAAGGAAGTAGAAGTAAAGAGCTACACAGCACCCCTGACCACTGAAAAGCCAGAATATGACTTGAGAACTATTATTTTAACTGCTCTACCTTTTTAAAAAAGTATTATCCTCATATTTTAAAAGAGAGTTTATTTCCAAAAATGAACTCTAACCAGTAGGATACTCAAAGGATCCATGTTTAAGCAGATGAGGTTCCTCTGTTCCTATTTCCAGCAAACTGCTTCTTTGCACTATTGACTATTTACTCCACTCATTCCTCACATGTGGATTCTTGCCAAAGTGGCTTTTCTCAGATTTTATTAACCTTTATTAATCCTCCAATTTGAGGAACAATATAAAGCTTACCATTAATGATATTTGATGGACACAGGGAAATCAAAATAATTAGTGATTAAATATTAAGCAAAGCAATGATAATTTAAAAAGAAAACTTATGTAATCTTGAAAGAAATATATTTCCTCCTTTTTTTCCCTTTTTTTAAACTGGTAACCTGTGACACTAATGAAAGCACTAAGTCTTCTACCTTACTAGAATCCCTATCTGGATAGTGTTGAAGACAGAGTCCATGAATGTCTAATATCATAATCATGTAAGTTGAAATATGATATTTTTATTTTTAATTACCCATGCCTTTACCCCACCACCAAATTTCAGGGAGGATATACTCTTCAGTGTCTCTGTGCCTTTGGAATGTCTTGTTTTCTCTATTTTTAGATGCTTTTCCTTCTATTTTATGAATTATGAATTGTCAATCTTTAACATAACCCAGAGCATATGATGTGGGCTTTGGCATTCACAGAATTATGTGTTTACAGAATTGTACACTTCCTAATTTTAGAACTTGCTACAATGTACTCTGTACCACAACATTGAGAAGTCCTTGAAGGCAGCGATTATATCCTATTCAACTCTGAAATCTCTCTCCCCCAAAGTCCAGAATAGTAGAACTTTTAATAGTAGTATGAAATGCATGAACCATGTTTGGAAAGGAGTGTATACAGAACTCCACAGCTCTAAACTCCCTGACAATTCTCTTCCCCCACCTCCACATCTATTAATATCCATATGAATAGAATGAGCAAGCACTGACTTGATGTTTTAACCTTTATATCATTCTGGCATTTTGAGTATTTTAAGGACACTACAGCATGAAAAGATTGATTTGTGGTGACTCATTGTGACCCATATTAAAAAGAGCAACAAAGTATATAAACTCTTCAAATTTTCAGAGCCCAGCTCCTACATGATTTACTGGAACAGAAATATGGTATGTTAAAAAAAATTCAAGTCAATTAGCCAGCTCTTTTGCAATTTGATAACTCCACTTACATAGGAAAGTTTCTTGATTCAGCTCTTCAACTTTACAGACCATAACAGAAATTTATTTGCAAAAGGAACTGCTACTGGCAAAGAAAAAAAAATGAAGTAAACTTGAAAACTTATGAAGATAAAAGAACAACACCTTAGTTACTGGGCTTGACTCCGTGGAAAAGAGTAGGAAATATCAAGACATTTAGATGGCCTGAAGTGTTTGCTAAAAAAACTTTGTTTCCTTCCACATAGATATATGAGCATTTCCTATTTGTCAGTTTCCACTGTTCCACGTGAGGAAAAAATCAACCAGAGCACCATTAGCCTGGGTCTTTATTAGAAAATGCCTGGCAGAAGACAGCACCAAAGGAATATCTAACTTGAGGAATAAGAGTAGAATGTCCTGTAAGGCCATTCTTCTTGCTAAAGCAAGAAGGGAGTTGGCCAAATTTCAGCTAATTTCATGAATAATTGTTCAATAATGGTTCTTGGAAAAGGGAGGAATTACTCTTGCAGGTTAGCATCTATTGATTGGAGAATGTGGGATCATGAGGGAGTACAGAGAAACAGTAAGGAGCCAAAGTTCTGTACAAGAGGAAGTAGGAAGAACAGCTACAGTGGACTATGGCATGTATTTCAAAATACACAGAATCAAAACATATATTGTCATCAGGAAGGTCAAAAAAGACTGTTCACCTGAACAACCCAAAGTGCACATATGGGTCACCTTAGATCCTGACATGTATGCAATAAAACTATAAGGCATGGGAGAAGAGGACATCAGAGTTGGCAGGCAGAGCTCAACTCTCACACTAAAACAATGGAGAAAGGGCCAAGAGCTGTCTGAGAAACATGCTTTGGGGTCAGCAGATCAGGACAGTGCTGTGCAACCTTCAGGAGAATGAGGGACAGAGAGACAAAGAACCCAAAATAACAAACATGAGTTACTAACTTCCACAGTGGCAAGAAAGGGCACCCATCTCCACCCTCAAGACATGCACCCTGGATAAAACCCTTGGCTCACTGCAGCCAACTGAGAGGGAAACAGACATATTCCTCCCTGGGAAGAGGGAGGGTGAGCCAGTGGGTGGAGAGTGCTTTCGCTTCAGTGAATTTGACTAGTAAAGTCTGCTTTGAATTTTGGCTCTGACCAGATCAGAAACATGGGGAAAGAGGAGGTTGAAAGAAACACCTCCCTGAAAATGTTCACTGATGAGCACAATCTGCTGGCCGGCCAGGAAATTGCAAAGAGAAAAACTGCTTTTAGGTCTCTCTTAAGCCCCAGTTGCTGAGAGAAAATCTGTACCCATTAGTGAGTCTGTGCCCCAATTTTAATAACATAAGCTAGACAATTTTA
>JAQZBX010109331.1:0-10472 GCA_029593785.1 Cabassous unicinctus
CTCACACATGGTAACCGGGGGCTCTATCGGTTGAGCCACACCCGCTTCCTGTTGTGAGGGCTTGCTGCATCAGCCCACTAGGCTGCGCCGGCCGGCCTGCCCTCACAAGGAGGCCCCGGGAAGCGAACCCGGGGCCTCCCATATGGTAAACGGGGGCTCTATCGACTGAGCCACTCCCGCTTCCCCCCTTGATTATCTTTTAAAGTCTCAGATAATAAACGAGAAGTCCTTGAAGAAGCTTAAAAACAAATATCACTTTATTCAGTGTTTGAACGAGGGGGAAAAAAAGAATCTAATAGGCTAACTGTACATATAGATTTTCATATAGTTGTAGAAATGTTACCATTTTACAAGTAGCCTTTTAAATGATCAAATCAATGAATATTGATTGAGCATTAACCATGCAGAACACAGTGCCAGTCACTTTGGAGACAGAACAAAGGATGAGGAGTGAGCATTTTTCCTTAGGACAATTAAAAATATTTTAATGAGAAATGAAAGTAAATAAATGCCACTGCTTTTTTTTTTCAACTTTAAAAACCATGCTTATCAAATAGCACTGGTATTTTATTAGTTTCTCATTCCATTTAAGGACATAAACAGCACACACACACAAAAACAGAACAGTTATTTAGAACTTGCGGTTACATATTCTGTAATTTTCTTATTGAGGATAAATAAGAATTCCATGGAAGATTGAAATAGACATTGTTTCCTTAAGCGAATAGCCTGACTACTGCTCTCTGGGCTACTGCTCAGGGAGCAGTGATTTCAGCCGTGAGCAGGGTGTGTCGACACCCCAGCGTCTGGCGGGCTGCTGCCCACAGCTCCTTATCTAGCAGTGAAAATGAAAGCCTGCCTTCTGGTTACCAGTGTAAATGGTTTGTGGTTTCTAATGTCACCTTTAACACAATGGGGCTGAGGTGGTTTTTTAAAACGATTCTGACAAGTCTATTGAATCACTGGGAAAAATGAAAACCTGTAGAATGAGCAAACAGAACTGTTGGGACTGAATTAGGAATGTGTATCCCTGCTGATTCAGACATAGGTAAGATGGGACTTTTTAAAACACATGTCATCACCAGTTTCTAAGTTCAAAGCGTCATCCAAGCGAGAAGCAAAATGGCCGTGACTAGCCATTTAGAAAAGAACAGGGTGGTCCCAGGTTAGGAATAACACAGTCGACCATTTGAAGTGGGTTGGAATAATTAAAATTCTGGAACTCAAAGAACCTTTAAATCTGGATTTTGGCTTCATGTAGAGTTGAGACAGGTTAGTATAGGAACCGAGGGAAGGCCGCTGGTCAGAACGAGCAGTAAGCATCACCGCTGAGACTCTGACCGGAAACCCCTGAGGGGAGGCAGCTGCTTGAGAACAAAGCTGGAACCCTTATACCTGAAAAGCCCACCAAGGTCCCGGCCGCTGGGTAAGGCCCTGCCCGCTGGGTCAGGTTTGAAACTCCCAGGCTCAAAAGAAACCCCGATAACTCCAAACAGAGAGGCTCCCCCATTGGTCCCCTGAAAGCTAACAGGCGAAGGTAGAAAGGCAACCAATCAGGTCAGCAAATAGCTGAGACCCCTCCTTAATATGGGGAGGGGGAGGAGGAAAGGCCTTAAAAAGAACTACCGGGGGCCCCACCGCAGGTCTCACCCTGCGGCACTCCCAGACTCAAGCCTCAAGCGTGTACTCTCACTTTTTCTCCTTTCTCAATAAACTCGTTACTTGCTTGCCTACCCTAAAGCGAGTCCTTGAATTCCTTTATGCGAAGTAGCCGAGAACCTAGAACCCAAGCTCCGGCAACAGAGTGTTATAAATCTTTAATAATAACTATTAATGTTATTAATCTTGTCCAGGACCTTCAGTACTACCTTTATTTTTCTAAAACATCAATGATTTGAATTTGTGCAAGAACAAAGCAATGATTTTGCAAACACTCTCTGATGGCTGCTTTGTTGTAGTTTCTGCTGGCTTTGTCAATACCCCTGTGAAACTGTACTTACATGTGCTTAAGAAAAAGGAGAACTGAACTTAAATTTAAACACTTAGTCATGTTTACACAGTAGAATAAAGTGTTAAAATGCCCCACCTAGCCAACTTACAATAAATTGTGGCATAATCCACAGGTCTGGGACTCATTTCAGAGCTGAGGGTGTGGCCCAATCCGATCAGGGTAGGTCTTAATCCCATTATTGGAGTCCTTTATAAGCAGAATGAAATTCAGACAGAGAGGAAAAGGCCATGGAAGCAAGACTCTGAAATTCAATGGTACCTGGAAGCAAAGGGAGAGACCAGGGCAGGCCACCTGTGCGGGGCCATGTGACAGAGGAGCGAAGGACCAAAGATTGCTGGCAGCCAGCCCCACAATTGCAGTCTTCCAGAAGAAAGCACTGCCGTGATGACACCTTGATTTGGACTTTCTCTTAGCCTCAAAACCATGAGCTAATAAGTTCCCATTGTTTAAACCAACCCATTGCATGGTATTTGCTTGAGCAGCCCAGGAAACTAAAACAAGGAGGGAAAACTCCCTAACTCATTCTATGAGGCCAGCATTACCCTCATACCAAAGCCAGATAAAGATAAACAAGAAGCCATGGCTAGGCTCAGAACCATCTCATCATTCTGCCACTGAGAATGAGGACCCCACAGAAGCCCTCTAAGTAAATGCTCATTACTCACCAAGAAATAAAAAGAGGCAAGAAAATTACAGACCAATATCCATTATGAATATAGATGCAAATATCCTCAACAAAATACCAGCAAACCGGGAAGCGGGTGTGGCTCAATGGATAGAGCCCCCCTTTACCATATGGGAGGCCCGGGTTCGCGTCCCGAGGCCTCCTTGTGAGGGCACGCCGGCCTGAGCGGTGCGGTGGGCTGATGCAGCAACCTCACGGCAGGAAGCGGGTGTGGCTCAATGGATAGAGCCCCCGTTTACCATATGAGAGGCCCTGGGTTCGCTTCCTGGGGCCTCCTTGTGAGGGCAGGCCGGCTAGCGCGGCGCCATGGGCTGATGCGGCAAGACCTCACAGCAAGGGGGAGATAAGCAGACACAGAGAAGACACACAGCGAATGGACACAGCAACACAAGTGGCAAGGGGGGGATAAATAAATAAAATAAATAAATCTTTAAAAAAAAAAAAAATACCAGCAAACCATATCCAACATCATATTAAAAGAATTATACAACATGATCAAGTGGGATTTATCCTTGGTATGCAAAGTTGGTTCAACATAAGAAAATCAATGAATGTAATACACCATATTAATAGAATGAAGGGGAAAAAAATACATAATCATCTCAATTGATGCAGAAAAGGCATTTGGCAAAATCCAGCACCCTTCCTGAGAAAGACACTTAGAAAACTAGGAAAAGAAAGAAACTTCATCAACATGATAAAGGGCATATATGAAAAACCCACCACTAACATCATGCTCAATGGTGAAAGACCGAAAGCTTTCCAAGATCAGGAACAAGACAAAGATGCCCACTATCAACACTGTTATTCAACATTGTACTACAAGTTCTAGCTAGAGTGATTAGGCAAAAGAAAGAAATGAAAGGTATCCAAATTGGCAAGGAAGATGTGAAACTTTCCCTATTTGCAAATTACTTATTTCCTACATACAGAAAATCCTGAAAAATCCACAAGAAAACTACTAGAACTAATAAATGAAACATGGCAGGGTGCAGGATGAGTAAGCAAAAATTTCTAATATGCTAGTAATGAATAATTAGAAGAAGAAATCAAGACAAAAATTTCATTTACAAAAACAACTAAAAGACTCAAATATCCAGGAGTAAATCTAACCAAAGATATAAAGGACTTGTACACAGAAAACTACAAAACATTGCTAAAAGAAATCAAAGACCTAAATAAATAGGACATTCCATGTTCATGGATTGGAAGACTAAATATTGTTAAGATGTCAATTCCATCCAAAGCAATTTACAGATTCAATGCAATCCTAATCAAAATTGCAGAAACGGAAAAGCCAATCATCAAATTGTATGGAAGAACAAGGGGCCCCAAATAGCCAAAGCCATCTTGAAAAAGAACGAAATTGAGGGACTCAAACATCCCCGTTTTACAACTTATTATAAAGCCACAGTAATCAAAACAGCATGGTAATAGCACAAAGACAAACTTATAGACTAATGGAATTGAACTGAAAGCCCGGCAATCAACACTCACATTTGTAGCCAAATGATTTTTGACAAGGGGGCAAAGACCACTCAATTGGGAAAGAATAGTCTTTGCAACAAATGGTGCTGGGAAAACTGTCTATATGCAAAATAATGAAGGTGGATCCTTTTCTCACAACATACACAAAAATCAACTCAAAATATATAAAAAAATCTATGTATAAGAACCAGAACCATAAAACTCCTAAAAGAGAACGTAGGGAAGCATCTTCAGTACCTTATGCTAAACAGTGGTTTATTAGATTTTATACTCAAAGCACGAGCAACAAAAGAAAAAATAGATATACGGACCCTCATCAAAATGTAAAAGTTTTATGCACCAAAAGGCTGCATCATGAAAGTAAAAAAACCTATGCAATAGGAGAAAATATTTGGAAATCATATATTTGATAAGGTTATAATATGCAGAATATAATAAGCAATCCTACAAGTCAACAACAAAAAACAAACAACCCAATAACAAAACAGGCAAAAGACTTAAATAGAATTTTCCCCAAAGAAGATATTCAAATGACTAAAAGGCCACATGAAAAGATGGTCAACATCATTAGCTATTAGGGTAATTCAAATTAAAACCACGAGATACCATTTCACACCCCCTCGAATGGTTGCTATTTAAAAAAAATGGAAAATAACAAGAGTTGGAGAAGATGTGGAGAACTAGGAACACTCATTCATTGCTGGTGGGAATGTAAGATGATGCAACCACTGTTGAAGACAGTTTGGTGATTCTTCAGAAAGTTAAGTATAGAATTAGCATATGACCCAGCAATCTCACTTCTAGGTACATACCCAGTAAAAATGAAAGCAGGGATTCAAACATATTTACACACCACCGTTTACGGGCATCACTCACAATTGCCAAAAGATGGAAACAACCCAAGTGTCCATCAACTGATGAATGTATAAGCAACACGTGGTGTATAAATTTCTTTTCAACTATGAAAATGAATGCCGCCATGATGCATCCATCAACACAGATGAACCTGGAAGACATCATGCAGACTGAACTAAACCAGACACAAAAGAGCAAATATCATAGGACCTTACTGATATAAATAATTAGAATAAGCAAACTCGCAGAGGCAGAAACTAGATTGTAGGTTACCAGGGGCCGGGGTGAGAGTAGGGAATAAGAAGTAAGGCTTAAATTGTACGGAATTACTATTTGGGTTGATGGAAAAGTTTTGGTGATGGTAGCACGACATTGTGAACGTAATTAATAGCACTGAAATATACTTAAATGTGGTTAAAAGAGGAAATTTTAGGTTGTACACGTTTTCAGGATTAAAAAAATCATAGGACTGCACAACACAGTGAACCCTATTGTAAACCGTGGCTTATAGGACGGCTATAAAAATGTTTTCCATCAGTTGTAACACGTGTGCCACAGTAATGCAGGGTGTTAGTAGGGTGGCATATGGGAACTCTCTGTTTTATGCATGGCTTTCCTGTAAACCTACAACTTCTCTAATTTGGAAAAAAAAAAACCTCACTCTGTGGCTCCATAAATTGTTATTACTTATACCATTCACTAAATTATACTAAATGTTACAAATAGGGCTGTTATATTCACTCACCCATTCATTCATTTACTCATTAATTCAGCACTGGGCTCTGCTCTCGTTTCTGGGGATAAAGCAGTAACCAAAGCAGACAAAAACCCCTCCTCCTGAAGAGCCGACACTCAATGTGAGGCATGACGTACTCTTCTATCTCCCGACCAGCTTCCCTTCCACCGACCCCTCCCTGGTTGTGCCTCTCCTCTTGAGTACTGTCTCCCCACTGCCCTCTCCCATTGTTTCAGAACTATAGCCTTGGCCGTCGTAACCTCCCTAGAGTACCGATCAGCTGTGGGACACATTACAAGGCGCCTGGCTCTTCCTGACAATACGTGTCATCACTAAAAGGATGACAAGCCTCCAAGCTTGAAAGCACCAAGTGTCTAATCCTGGAATTCTACCTACGGCAAGAGGGCCACTCCCTGAAATGGAGACGTCGTTTGGGCTGAAGACCCCCTACGTGGTCAGTGACCCTGAGGTGGGGTGGTACGTTCCCATCCCTTGACCGACGGGAGAAGCGCTGCACTCAGCCGCCAAGGAGCCCTGCTTTCTGGCAGGAGGGAAGGAAGCCAGTCGCCTCTGGGCAGGAAGGGAGGCTCTTTCGCGGGGTCTTGGTGAGCTGCACAGTCTGGATGGGAGGATCAGACCCAGATGAACAGATAAGCAAGAACTTTTCTTCAGGGAGCTGGAGATGGTCACTCCAGAAAAATCTAATTTTAACAAAGCAAGATCACATAATTAGATCATATCAGTGGAAGACGAGAGACCACCCCAAAGCCCTGCCACGGGAAAAAATAATTTAATTCTATGCAGTCTATTGAAATGTGCATAAAAAAGCCATAGGAGAGGAATGTTTGCATTATCAGCGGGAGGGGCCTGTTGGGGTTTAGGAGACGAACAGTAACAGGCTTGACAATAGGGCATGTTTAACACAGCGAATGAGTGGCAGAGCCGGGTTCAAACTCAGGCTCCATCACTTACGGAGTGACCATTCGTTCATTCATTCATTCACCCAGTAAATATGTATTAAGAGCCAATCGTATGCCTGTGACTGTTCGAGGCACTAGGGTTACCACAGTGAGCAAAACTCATCAAAATCCTGGTTCTCGGTGGGCAGTCAGTGCATAATGGGCGAAGGCGTTCAGTTTGGGGGGGCGGCTATGGTAAGGGGCGGTGGTGAAAGTCACACATTGCTGTGAATGTGATTAATCCCACCGAATGGTATGCTAGGAAGTGGTGGAGATGGGAAAGTTTATGCTGCATATATGTTTTCACAATTTAAAGAAAAAGAACAACTAATGAGACAACGATACGTAAATGCAATACATGATCCTGGACTGGATCTAATAGCGAGGTGAAAATGTCCTATTATTGGAATACATGGGGGGGAAATGGGGTTTTTTGTTATTATTTGTTTTGAGTTTTTTGTTGTTGTTTTTGAGGTACCGGGGCCGAGGAGTGAACCCAGGACCTCATATGCAGGAAGCCAGCACTCAACCACTGAGCCACATCGGCTCCCCTGAGTTGGTTTTTTCATTTGTTTGCTTGTTGTTTGTTTTGTTTTGTTTTTAGGGGGCACTGGAGACCAAACCCGGGACCTCCCATGTGGGAAGCAGGCACTCAACTACTTGAGCCACATCTGCTCCCAAAATGGAGTTTTATATCAATGGTAAGGTTCTTGAACTTGATAACTGTACCTAAGGTGGTTCATAAGCAAATATCCTTGTTTTTAGGAAATGGTCATGGAAGAATTATTTGTTCAAGAAGCACGATGTATACAACCTACTCTCAAATGTTTAGAAAATAGATAGATGGATAGGTAAATAGAATGATAGAGCAAATGTGCCAAAATGTTAAAATTGGTGGATCTGGATACCTGGGGTAGTATGTTGGAGTTCTCAGTATGGGTTTGCATTCTTTTTGCAATTGTCCTGTAAGTTTGAAATTATTTCAAAGTAGATAGTTTAAGAAAAAAAAATCCTGGTCCTCATGGAACTAACATTCTAGTAGTGAGATACAAATAGTAATCAGAAAAATGCATGGTATTTTCCCAAGGAGTAAAATAGAGCAGCGAAGTGAGATAAGAAGCGGTTGGGGTGGGGGTGGGGGGCGGGCAGGTCGAGGCTGCGATTTATATAGTGTGGCCAGAGAAAGCCTCACTGAGAAAGTGGCATTTGAGGAAAGACCTAAGGGGAGTGAAGGAGTGAGCCATGCAGCTTTATGGAGAAAGAGTGCTGCAGGTGGAGAGAGCTGCAGGTGCAAAGGCCCTGAGGTAAGACTTGAGGAAGACAGCAATGAGGCCAGTGTGGCTGGAGCAGAGTGAAGGGAAAAGTCACTGAATCTCAATATGTACATGGGGTTAACCACAGTACCTACCTCATAGGTTCTGAGAGGATTAAGTGCCTGGCACATAGTAAGCACCTAGCATATTTCATTAGTTCACAATAACTAAGCTACATAGAAAGCACCCAGCATATGTTAGCTATCGTCCCAGGCACTGTGCTAGGTCCAAGGGATATGGCGTGAACAGTATCAACAAAGCACTTACCTTCCGGAAGGAGGAGAAAGTAGACATTGAAAAAAGATAAATTTAAATAGTGATAAATGCTAAGAATATAAACTCAATAATGCAGTAAAATGATTGAAGCCAGTCTGGGAGGATGGACACTTTCAATTAAATGGTATAAAGCAACTGGCACATTGTAAGAGCTCAGTAAATGTAATAGACGTCAGCTATTATTATTGTTTGTGTTATCATCATCTAAAGCACATGGCAAATAGTAAATGCTTAATGTGTGGAAGCTACAAAGATGCAGTTCTGAACTAATAATAATGCAACTGTTCCAGTTTTTATTTTGGCATTGTGAAAACAATGCTGAGTCTGAAGCAACAGACACATGAGAGAAATTAAAATCAGAGGCTTCAGGCAGTTTTACAGAATCTAGCAACATTTACATAAAATTATGAACAGGCCAATTATAGTAATTCCTTTTGTTTCTGCAAAGCCTTTTGGCAAAACTTCACAAACGTACTAGTCTGTCGTTGATACAACATACACACACACACACACACACACACTGCCCTACTCCACCACATTTGCCCAAATTAGGGAAGTTTCTACAGCAAGCCTGTCTAATGCTGACGAGGTTATCATGAGGGATATATTTTCTATTCCAGCTCAGGGTCAATGTGACAGATTCTTTTTCTAATAGCAAAAAGCATAGAGACTGTAGCTAGAGATCTAATACCTATGTTGCCCAACTAGGTATAATATTGAGTCAAAATGTCAGTGAAGTATGGGAATATAATACAAAGCAGCAAAACATGAAATATTGTTTTAGATGAGCATATAAGACAGTACATTTTGCTTATGAATCCCTCTGAATTATTTTCGCCACACTGCAGTTTAAATGTTCATCAACTGGTAAACTCTGCTACTCATTCTTCAATCCCTGAGGGAAGAAAACGGGGTCAAGCCAAACCTTTCGGGGTTACACACAATCTCTGTGGCATTAGTTTAACCTCTGAGAACTCGGAATGCATTTTGGTTAATCCTGTTCTCTTGCCTTAATTGCCGTTTGGGGATATGAGGTGGGAAACCCAATGTTTTGACCACTACGTACATAAAGTTTACAAAGCAATTTTCTCCCAGGTGGGGGATTTCTGTACCTTTGACCACTCTTCAGCTTCAGCAGTTACAATTCCCACTGCTCCCTCCTGAGACACTGGCTATTCCCCTGCACCTTGGGAATCCTTTGTCCAGCGTCGTCATCATCAAGGAGAGCATCGCCTCTGAACATGTGAATCAGTAAGTCCGTAAAGTCTCAGAATGAATCAGCTACTCTCTCCAATTTGATTCGTCTTTCAAGTAAAACTGAACTTTAGCACAGAAATACATTAAAATGCTCTCTCCAACATTTTGCTAAGTTAGATTTTATGTACACTACGTAAAATATTTAAAATTCTATATAAGTAGCCTTTAAATAATGAGGTTTTACTTTAAAAGACATTTGCTAGTAGAGAAACACCTTTCCGATGTACTGAGAGCAAAAATGTTTCTTATTCATCTTTATATCGCTAGCATTTAGACCCAAGCCTATCACTATTAGGCACTCAATCAAAATGTGTAGACTAGTTGAACAAATAAAATGAATGAATACAAATAAAGGACAGACTTGAGGCAATTATCCACAGATTGCTTGGTGGAACCGTTTCACGCAATAATCCTTCCCTCCACTTAAATTGGTAATTTAGAATCTCACTTGAGAAAGAGTCAGCTCTACTCAATGGATCAATATTTGTTATTTGTGATCCTTCTAAATTTGCAGGAAAATGATTTGTCGTACCAGACTACTCCTGTTAAAAGACAACAACTGTTTTTAGCTTCTCCTTAAAAATCAATTCTCATTGAAAATTACTACACAAGGGGAAAAAATGAAACCATTAGCTCTCTACCATATTTTCTAATTTTAAAAAAATTTATTTTGGGGGAGTGGATGTAGATAAAGTGGTTGAACGCCTGCTTCCCATATAGGAGGTCCCAGGTTTGATCCCCAGTGACTCCTAAAAGCAAAGGAAAAAGCCAACTCATTGGGGAGCAGATGTAGCTCATTGGTTGAGCACCTGCTTTCCACGTACAAGGTCCTGGGTTCAATCCCTGGTACCTCGTGAAAAAAAAAAAAAATATATATATGTATATATAATAC
>JAQZBX010109332.1:0-10471 GCA_029593785.1 Cabassous unicinctus
TGTCCAGAGTACTTATCGCAAAAAGGGGTCCAGTTGCCCGTCGTTGACTATCCAGTCCAGCACCCGATGAGGCATATTTCTTAAGGAGTCCAACAGTAGCCCCATACCATTTTGGCCCTCTTTTGCAGTGCCTTGCCTTGCACCCAGCGGTACCAATCACAGCATAAGCCAGGAGCATGTTTTTGCAGGTAAACAATTTGAAAAGGAAAGATATCGCTATTATGATTAAGATTATAACCAGGGTGAAAGAGGCTCCAAGTTCTGAAGTGCCCAGTCCTCCTCCAAGAGCTAAGCACCTCCATTGATGGCCGCCACAACAGAGCTTCTGGGTCAAAAGGGGTGTAGATTCTGAAGGCCTCACAGAGCCATTCATAGAAATCTTCCGGAGATTCGTCGGGCTTTTGAGTAACTAAAGTCGTCTTTGTCATGTTTGTGGGTCATTTTGCCCCTTCTTGGACCCCTCAGAGAAGCGCGTCCCGATATTGCTGGAGTGCAGCCAATCCCTGTTCAGTGTTGAAGCCCCAGTTCGGTTGGGTTTCTGGTGCCGCCTCTCATGCCCAATCTTCCGGGTTTAAGACTCCAGTAGGGGCCTGCTCCTGCAGCCATTTTCAGGCTTTCATCAAAATCCGTCATCTCTCCTCCGTATTAAACAAAGTCAGGGGAAGCGGGTGTGGCTCAATCGATGGAGCTCCTGTTTACCATATGGGAGGCCCCGGGTTCGCTTCCCGGGGCCTCCTTGTGAGGGCAGGCTGGCCGGCACAGCCCGGTGAGCTGATGCAGCAAGACCTCACAGCAGGAAGCGGGTGTGGCTCAATTGATGGAGCCCCCGTTTACCATGTGTGAGGCCCTGGGTTCGCTTCCCGGGGCCTCCTTGTGAGGGCAGGCCAGCCCGCGCGGCGCGGTGGGCTGATGCAGCAGGACCTTACAGCAAGGGGGAGATAAGCAGACGCGGAGAAAACGCACAGTGAATGGACACAGCAGGCACAAGCAGCAAGGGGGGGATAAATAAATAAATAAATAAAAATCTTAAAAAAAAAAAAATTAAATTAAAAAATAAACGAAGTCAGGAGGAGTTGGCGGCAATCATCCCAAGTGGGACGATGGGTTTGGAAAATGGATTCCATGAGATCAATAAGGGCCTGGGGCTTTTCCGAGTAGGAGGGGGTGTGGTGCTTCCAGTTTAAGAGGTCTGTAGTTGTGAAGGGCTGGTAGTATAATACAGGCTTCCCGGGTTGGATGGTCCCATTCTCGCCCATCTGGGCCAGACCCTGTGTTTCACAGAGGGGAATCTGTAACTTGGGTTGTGCCGACCTGAGCCTCCTTGCTAGTGGGGTTCCAGGGCTTTCCTCAGAGGGGGTCGAAGTTCCCAGAGGGACCGAAGGTGGAGGTGTTTCTGGGAGATCTGCCTGCACTCCTGGGCTAGGAGGAGAGGCTAGAGCGGCCGGAGCGTATGGCGGTGGGGGTGGGGGTGGGGGTGGGGGTGGTGGGTCCTCCTCCAAGGACCCTTGATGAATGACTGGCTTCCGGAGCCCCATTCCCTGTGCAACCAAGACCCTGCTCTGTCCCTTTTTTCTAGCGTACAGTCGAACCCAAGGGAGCAGAGTCTGGGCTATCTCTAACCAAGTGTTGATGTAGGGAAACTGATCAGGGTGGACAGGAGTTCCTGTGACCACCAACCACACTGCACGGACCCTGGCTATATCCAGGGTCCCTTCCGAGGGCCAGTCAATATTAAAAGTGGTCCAGTCTACTTCACATAAGGTTTGGAGGGTGCCGGGGTTCATCCGGATGCCAGAATCTCTGCAAAAACCCTTCTTGAAATTCTTGAGCATGCAATTTAAGACAGTAGGTTTTCACTGTGATGAGCCCATACCGTGCGTCAGTGGCACAAGACTGACAAGGGAAGGGGTCGCCTCTTTCAAGGCCACTCAGATGCCCGCCTAAGCCAGTGGGCAGGCAGGGTTACAAAAGCAAAAAGAGCTAGGTTAGCTTATCTTCCTAAAGCACAGGGCTATTAGGGAGGAAAAGAGTCATTATCTGTTTAGAGTTGTAAATTCCAGTTGAAAAGGGGCAGGCAGGGAGTGCTTATCTTCCTAACAATGTGGATTCCTGGGAGAAAAGGGGAAGAGGGGAGTTTGTTTCCTAAAGCTGTGGGTTTCTGCTGAGGGGGGGTAGGGTCCCAGCATTTTCCTTATCAGTAGTTTTGGAAGAAGCATTGTGTGCAGGGAATGCAAACCCATATCTGCAGTATGTGTCTATTTCAGTTACAACAAATTGCTGCCCTCTCCATGGTGGAAGTGGTCCAATGTAGTCAACCTGCCACCAGGTAGCAGGCTGGTCACCTCGAGGAATGGTGCCATATCGGGGGCTAAGTGAGGGTCTCTACTGCTGGCAGATTGGGGCAATCGGCAGTGGCTATAGTCTAATCAGCCTTGGTGATGAGAAGTCCATGTTGCTGAGCCCATGCATAACCTCCATCCCTACTTCCATGGCCACTTTCTTCATGAGCCCATTAGGCAATAACAGGAGTGAGTGGGGAAAGAGGCTGAGCATTAGCGACAGAGCAGGTCATCCTATCCACTTGATTATTAAAATCTTCCTCTGCTTTATTCACCCTCTAGTGAGTATTCATGAGGGACACAAATATTTTCATGTTTTTGCCCACTCAGAAAGGTTATCCACATAGCTCTTCCCCAGATGTCTTTGTCAACAATTTTCCAATTATGTTCCTTCTAAGTCCCTGACCATTCAGCTAAACCACTGGCAACAGCCCATGAATCAGTGTACAAATGCACCTCTGGCCATCTTTTCTTCCAAGCAAAATGAACAACCAGGTGTACTGCTTGAAGTTCTGCCCACTGGGAGGATTTGCCCTCACCACTGTCCTTCAGGGATGTCCCAGTAAAGGGAAGCAGTGCTGCAGCTGTCCCTTTTTGGGTGGTAACTGCATATTGTGCAGAACCATCTGTAAACCGGGCCCGAGTTTTCCCATCCTCAGTCAACTGATTGTAAGGGACTCCCCAAGAGGCCAAAGTTGTGGGCTGGGACAGAGAAGGTAACATGGCAGGGGTGGTGACCATGAGCATTTGGGCTAATTCCTCATGTAACTTACTTGTGTCTTCAGGACCTGCTTGAGCCCTCTCTCTTATATACCACTTCCACTTTTTTATGGAGTACTGCTGTGCACGCCCAACTTTATCATTTGGTGGGTCAGACAATACCCAGCTCATGATAGGCAACTCGGGTCTCATGGTAATTGGATGGCCCATGGTTAAGCATTCAGTCTCTACTAAGGCCCAGTAGCAGGCCAAAAGCTGTTTCTCAAAAGGAGAGTAGATATCTGCAGAGGATGGCAGGGCTTTACTCCAAAATCCTTAGGGTCTGCATTGTGATTCTCCTATAGGGGCTTGCCAAAGGCTCCATCCAGCATCTCTATTTACCACTCAAACTTCCAGCACCATTGGATCTGCTGGATCATATGGCCCAAGCAGTAGTGCAGCTTGCACAGCAGCCTGGACCTGTCGCAGAGCCTCCTCTTGTTCGGACCCCAATCAAATCTAGCAGCTTTTCTGGTAACTAGGTAAATGGGCCAGAGTAACACACCCAAATGAGGAATGTATTGTCTCCAAAATTCAAAAAGACCAACTAAGCATTGTGCCTCTTTTTTGGTCGTAGGAGGGGCCAGATGCAACAGCTTATTCTTCACTTTAGAAGAGATATCTCAACATGCCCCACAGCACTGGACACTTAGATATTTCACTGAGGTGGAAGGCCTCGTATTTTTGTTGGATTTATCTCCCATTCTCTCTCACGCAAATGCCTTACCAATAAGTCTAGAGTCTTTGCTACTTCTTGCTCACTAGGTCCTATCAACATGATATCATCAATATAATGGACCAGTGTGATGTCTTGTGAGAGGAAGAGATGATCAAGGTCCCTGTGGACAATATTATGACATAGGGCTGGAGAACTGATATATCCCTGGGGCAGGACAGTGAAGGGATACTGCTGGCCTTGCCATCTGAAAGCAAACTGTTTCTGGTGGTCCTTACTAATAGCAATGGAGAAAAAGGCGTTTGCCAGGTCAACAGCTGCATACCAGGTACCAGGGGATGTGTTGATTTGCTTAAGCAATGATACCACATCTGGGACAAGAGCTGCAAATACAGTCACCACCTGGTTAAGTTTATGATAATCTACTGTTATCTTCCAGGATCCATCTGTTTTCTGCACAGGCCAAAAAGGAGAATTGAATGGGGATGTGGTGGAAATCACCACCTCTGTATCCTTCAAATCCTTGATGGTGGCACTAATCTCAGTAATCCCTCCAGGAATCTGGTATTGCCTTTGATTTACTATTTTGCTAGGTAGGGGCAGTTCTAGTGGCTTCCGCTTGGCCTTTCCAACCATAATAGGCCTCACTCCACAAGTCAGGGATCCAGTGTGGAGATTCTGCCAGTTACTGAGTATGTCTATTCCAATTATGCATTCTGGACCTGGGGAAATAACCACAGAATGGGTCTGGGGACCCACTGGACCCACTGTGAGACGGGCCTGAGCTAAAACTCCATCAGTCACCTGACCTCCATAAGCCCCTACTCTGACTGATGGACCACAGAGACATTTTGGGTCTCCTGGAATTAATGTCACTTCTGAGCCAGTGTCTAATAATCCCTAAAATGTCTGATCATTTCCTTTTCCCCAATGCACAGTTACTCTGGTAAAAGGCCGTAGGTCTCCCTGGGGAAAGGTGAGAGGAAGATTAACAGTAAAAAATTTTGGCAGTGTAACAGGATCCTTTCCCAAGGGAACCTGGCCTTCTCCTCATTCAAGGGGCCCTGGGTCTGTAAACTGTCTCAAGACTGGGAATTGATTAAGGGGCTGTGATTCTCTGCGTCTGTAATTTGAGTTAGGGCTTTGTTCACTTGACCTAGAACTCTTCTGTTTATACAGATCCAGAAGAAATTTAGTAGACTGCCCATCTGTTTCACTTCTAGGTACCCCATGATGTATTATCCAATGCCATGACTCTATGCGATTCAGACTATTTGACTGCTGCTTTGAGTCTGTCTTTCATTGCCAAAGCCACGCCCACCTTGTCTTTGGTGATTAAATGCTGATACTTGACTTTTACCGGACCAAGATCTGAACATCCCCATAATGTTTAAGGATTCTAATTCCATTACAGACCTCCCTACAGTAATATCTGGACTACAGAGAAAAGCAACCACAGAGCTCTTCAGCGAAGATGGAGTTAGTCTTACAAATTTATTCCTCACAGTCCTGGTTAAAGGTGTGTCCTCTGGACATTCCTGGGGAGGGTGCTGGTTTCAAATGGTAAATCCATTCTAGCATTCCAATCTCTCTAAGCCTTTGAATTCCCTCTTCTACTGTATACCAGGGCAAATCGGGCATCTCAACCTCAGACATGCTAGGCATCTTTTGGTCCATGTTTCAGTCAGCCACCCAAACAAACTGTTAGAGCCCTTTCTACCCCTCGACCTACAGCATTGAATCCAGAATTTCTGCTTAGTGGGCCCATATCAATAAATTAAGCCTGATCAATTTTATATTCCTTCCATCATTATCCTATTCCCACACATACTCCCCTGATTTCTGTCTATGGAAGTTGGAAAACTCATTCAGTTCTTTCAGAGAATTGCATACTTCCTCATGGGTCATACTTTGTATTTCACCTTTGGGGGCTTGTGGTGATTTTAGTCTAGTAATAGGTCTCGAAGACAAGAGGGGTGGTGTGGGAGGTAAGGAGAAGAATTAGAAATGTCTTGCAAACTACTGACCTCAGGGCATTCCTTTGCATTTTCTTCTGGTGAAACAGGATTAAACTCTTCAGGCAGGGATTGGAAGGCAGATTGCTCAGGGCAGACTGGAGGCTGGGCATTTGCATGCTGAAATTTGGCTGGTACCTGCCTCAGGGCTGGGAGGAGGTCCAGACTCCCAGGGGCAGGCTGGAGGCTGGGTGATACAAGGTTGACAAGGTGTGGTCTCCACAGGTCAGGCCATTGCAGGTTTATCTGGTAAAGTCTCAACAGAATTTAGGGTTCCAATGTTCCCACCAATATTATCATCATCCCATATGTCTCCATCCCATTCCTCTGGGTTCCACTCCTTTCCAATCAATGCCTTCATTTTAACCGCAGAAACCCTCCAGGGTTAAGATTTTAGTTCCCTTTGTAACTCTGCTACTCCTACAAGGAGAGTCTGGGTTTGGTTCTCTGATATCTCAAGTCTGTGGCTACAGGAGACAAGATTTTCTTTCAGAGCACACATAGAAACTTTCACATCATTCATGCGGTGTTTAAGTTTCAAATTTGAAGTCTTTAGCTCATCTCTTTCTTTTATAACTGTATCCAGAGTATATAGGAGCCAGCCAACATCATTATAACTTTTCACTCCACACAACTGTTAAGGTGTTGCAAACACTCTCACCCAGATCCTTGCTTCTTATAAGCATGGAAGTAGGGGAATCCAGTGATGCTATTTTGCATATCTCTATTGCCAACTCACGCCATGGACTGTTAGAGGCTTCTTCATTATTGGAAACGGAGTCATTAGTACCCATGAGTCCAATTAGAGTAGACAGCCAATTGTAAAACTCCCAGAACCACCATAGACATCCCATGTTTAAGACTCTGTTCCTCAAGAACCACTCCTGGTACCAAGCTGTATTAGTCAGGGTTCTCTAGGGAAACAGAATCAACAGCAGATGTCTGTCAATAATATAAGATTTTATAAGAGTCTGTCACGTGACCGTGCGGAGGCACAAGACCAGGTTCTGCAGGCAGGCTGCAAACCAGGGGCTCCAGTGAAAGTCCAATAATGGTCCTTGATGAGTTTCTCGGAGATGCTGGCTGTACAAAGATGTGTTGGGAAATTCTCTTTGAATGCTGAAATCACTTCCCTTTTTAAGGCATTCAACTGATTGGATGAAGTGTCTCTCATTGCCGATGGCCATCTCCCTGATTGATGCAGATGTAATCAGTTATCTATGTAGTAATCTCACTGGTGACTAGAGTCCATAAATGTCCTTGTATTACAATTAGCTCAGTGCTTGCTTGACCAAATAACTGGGAACAATTACTTGGCTGAGTTGACACATTAGCCTAACCATCACAGCTGTATATAATGGTTTAGGATGGTTAACAGCTGAGTCTGTCACCATAGAGCGCATTGCTCCTGTCTGCAAGGAACAACAAGAGGGAATCCATGATGTGGGATGGTTATCCGGAGTTGTGTAATTCTACTATCAAGGCTAAATATAGAGTAAAGCACGCCCCCTGGTGGTTCCACCCATTGGCTGTTTTATGCCAGGTAGTGCTGCAATTGTCACTGAAAAACATATAATGGCTTTAGCCAATCACACTGCTTAAGCCCTTAATGACTCCAAAGTAGCAACTTCCTTACTAAACAAAGAAACTACTCAACTACTGAAGGCAGTTTTACAGAATAGGATGGCTTTAGATATTCTTATTGCATCACAAGGTGGGACCTGTGCCCTCATTAATATTCAATGTTGTGTATATATTCCTGATCACTTTCATAATATTCTGTGTAATGTGGATGCAATGCTTGTCCTATGGTCAATGTAGGCTGCTACATGGGGGTGGATTGTGGGGACCCAGGGCCCCCCTCTAAATCCTCAGCACATAGCCACCTGCGTAACCTAGTCATAAAGGTTAACAACTCTCCCAGAGAGAAGAGAAAACATAGATGGTATCATAAAGTATAATCTTCCCAAAGCAGTAAACATCCTTGGTAAACGTCCTTCCTGTGAGCTTAGTGAAAACATCGCCAGACCCCTTGTGTATGCTTCATGTGACCCTGCAGGAACTCTGTTCTCATACCCTATGGGATGTCCTTGTCCTGAAACCCCTTATATCACCCCTTATTTCCCTGTCTCTTTGCGGAGCGCTATCTTTATTCTCTGAACTGCTGCCATCAGAGTCTCTCCTGTCCGTATGTCCCAATAAAGCATATGCTTGATTAAATGCCAGGTGTGTTCTTTGGTCTCGCAGTCACACCAATTCGTGCCCTTCAGGATTTGGGTTGTAACAACATACACGGTCCCTCTTCTCATGCAGTTGTCTTCTAATGGGACATTCAGACGTTGTGAGTAACATGGATACTGCCAGTGAGCTAGAGGGCTACAGGGCACTTGGGGAGTATGTGCAGGGCACAGAGAACGGACTCTCAGGGAGGACTCAGAAGTCTTGAAGGAAGTAAAGTTTCGTTTTTAGAGTTCACTAGGTTGGCTTTGGGTAAAGAACATTAGTTTCTACTAAATTAACCTATTCTCTTCTCAGAATCTACCAGTTGATTTTTGACAGAGCAAAAGGTAGAAAGTCAATACCATGTAATTAATTTTACCTCTAGACCAGTGTTTCTCACTGTGGTTTCTGTAGTAACTGCATCAATCACGGGAGTTGCTTGTAAAATACAAGATGACAGGGGAGGGTGTGTGTGCTATCATGGACTTCCTTTTTCTAAGTTTCTTGGGGATGGCGGGGGGAGGCCCAGAAAAATTGCTGCTTTAAGTATTAACAACTTGGGGACTTTAAAGTCTAACAGCAAAATAAAAGGGGGTTTTCCATAGTGGCTCTGAATGATTCCAGCTGCAATTATGGCTTCCTTTTTGATGTGAGGGTGTAAGAGAGTGTGCTCTGTAAGGGGGACTGTGAATGATATCCTTGGGATAAGTGCTACATTGAAAGACTGGTCAATCCTCCCTTCTATCTCCCCATCTGTATGTAATGCAGCTTGCTTAGAGTAGGTGCTTGATAAATGTTTTTTTGACTCAGTGAACACGGGGACACAAGTATTTAACTTCTAGAGTTTTGAAAGTCCTTTCTTTTAGCTCTTTGCTCCAATCTTCCAGTGTCCAGCCAGCAGCAGAAGCAGCCTAATGTTGCCAGGCGCATCTGGAATTTGGAGGAAGGCTTAGTTCAAATCCCTAAACTATCAGGACTTGAAAGGACCACAACGTGCCATTAAAAAGAAGGAAAAGAAATAGTTTTACATTCCTACGTTGTTAGGAGTCTTAAATAAGAGACATCTATTATAAATACATATAAATGAAACATATAAATGCAAATGCTTAGAACCATACCTTACCCATAAACGTGTTCTATAAATACTTATTCAAGCCCAGACACTATACTCTTTTCCTTAACGTGTGTAATAGGTCCCCTTGACAGGTCAGTACTTCAGGGCAATCTTTGGCCAAAAATGACGGAATAAACGAAAAAAATGAGAAAACCGAGGCGAATAGGCAGTGAAGCCGTGGGCCACAGACCGGCCGACCAACGCGAGCCGGATGGCGCGCCAGGGTGGTCTTCCCAGCCTGGCTCCGGCACCGGCACGTGGTCGCATCCGGCGGGAGCTTCGCGACAGTGGGGGAAGGGAGCGGCGCGGGACGACGCGGAGGGGGTCTAGACAGTCGAGGCTACGGTTGGGGAGGCGTCGACTGCGCAGGCTCGGGACAGGCGCAACCACTGTGTAAAGATCTGAGGGGGTGGATCGTCAACCAGGCTCCACGCTACTTTTTCTACCTGGAAAGGGAAAGTTTGCTCTTTTTTCCTAGTTTTGCAGCTGTACTTTGTGCCGCCTTCCGCAATCTGTTTATCGTTAGGAGGATTTTTATCCTAAGCCTGAAGCGGCCTCTTCCTGTAGGCGTGCCCCTGCCTTCCCCGCGAAGGTCTCAGTGGACACGTCCCACCTCCCCACGGCCTCCGGAGGTGGTTTGGCCGCCCCCTCCCCCTCCCCAGTGTCGCGAGTTGGCGCCGCTGCCGCCCCCAGCTTTGCTCTCTTGGCCCCTCAGCGGGGCCGCATCGACCCCTCCCTCCGCTCCCTTCGCTTCTCTCTCCGACCTGCTCTTCCCGGCGGGACTGCCACCCCCGCCTTCGCCCCAGCCCTTTTCTCTCCCCGCCGAACCGCGGCGGCAGCAGCAGTAGGAGGAGGAGCCGGAGCCCGGAGGCGACCGGGGAGCCCATGGCGTACAGTCAGGGAGGCGGCAAGAAGAAAGTCTGCTACTACTATGATGGTGAGAGGCCGGGCCGGCAGGAGGGTGGGCGGGCAAGGCTGGGGCCGCCGGCTCGTGGCCACGCCGGGCCCGGCTCCGCGGCCGCCGTCGCGAGTGGGCGCTGGTGCTGGGGGGTGGGAAGGAGGAGGGACCGACGCTTGGCCGCATCTTAACCCATTCCCGACCCAGGGCAGCCTCGAGCGGCCCGCGCGGACTCTGCGGAGGGAGCTGGTCGACGCCCCACTTCCCTCCTGCCCCTTCCCTCCAGCTCTGCGGCCCGCCGCCCCGAGGGGCCCGCCTTTGGGAAAGGTGCAGGCCTAACCCGGCTTGGTGGTGGTGGCGACGGGGTCGGCCCCCCATCCACCTCTCAGTCCGCCTCTCCTTTGAGCGAGGATTTGGGGTGCCCTGTGCAGGCCTCCTGTACCTGATCTT
>JAQZBX010109333.1:0-10471 GCA_029593785.1 Cabassous unicinctus
TGTGCAATAAGTTTTGAGGGAACATCGCAATACTTATATGAAATAAGCTACTTCACCTTAACCTGGTGTGAGGTTAAAATTTTTAAACAGAGCATGCAGGGTCAATGATAAAGTCGTTTTTAAAGGCATCATCATATCCTAGGCTTAATTAGATGGTGGTATTAACAGAAACAACTAAATACCCATAGAAATTGTGAAAAAGAGAGTCATCTCCTCTCACAGCCCCTATGGCAAGGCACTTCCTTTTGTGGCACCCGACTCAAGTTCTGCACTCTTGTTCCCAAGACGCCTAGACGGTGTGAGGGGGGAGTAGAGGGGGGATGGCTTCTCCACCCTGGCCCACCCGGGTTCAGGCGCTGAGGCTTTCCCTTCCACAGCCACCTCCCACCCTCCATGGGTGTCAGGGACTCCCTGCAAGGATCCACTCAGGAGAGAGTCTGAGGCTGTTTAAGAGGAGGGAGACCCTGCTGGGTAGCCTGGGTGGAGCTCAACAAATGAAAGCCCCATTTTCAGGGTAGGTGGATGGTAAGTGCTTAGTAATATGTTACAGCTACCTCACTCTTCCTTCACCCAGACAAATAAAACACAGGCATTCACTAAAATCCCCTCAGAAATATATTCCCCACACCATGGCCAGTCCTCTCCCCAGCTGCTGCCTGCCTTTTGTCTGAGTAACTGTCTCTACCAGCGGACCCTGCAGCATGACTCAGCGAGTTGCTCTCACAATTGCTCTACCAGAAGCAGCTGATGGCAATCGACCTCTGGGAACCCCTGATCCAATGGTGTGATTCAAAAGGAAATGAACTCTAGGGCAGTACCTTCTGCTTAAGAGCTGCTGACATCAAGGAAGAGTATGCCTTTCCCAGAAAGGACGCAGAGGCAGGCTCTGAGGAACTGCCCTGTGGGTGAGCTTGCTTAGGATTATATCAGGCCCACTTTATCAGCTTGCTTGCATATATTGGGCTATGATGATGGTGATGGTGAAAAATAATACTAATAAAGCCACCACTGACTAAATGCTCATTATGTGCTAAATGCTGGGTCTAATTGTCCCATTCACCACCGCAGCTGTCACCACCACCACCCGTTGGAGGTAGACAACAAAATCCTCGTTTTGCAGTGAGGAAACCAGGGAGCACAGAGCCTAAAGTCACGCAGTGATGAAGCAGGATTTGAGCCCAGACCTGCGGGGTTAAAGGTCTAGGCTCCCGACCACTTCAGCACTACTGGCCTTTAGGAAAGCTGCAAAACCCACACCGACAGACTTCTAAATCTAAGCACAGCCAGGGGAAGGGATAGGAAGCCCCAAAGTGACCTCTGAGCTTTTCCTAGAGTAGCGGCTCCCCAGGCACCACTCCTCCAATCAACTCGGAGCCAAGCTGCCGGGGCTGCAGCTGCAGCAGCCCCCAGAGGCCCTTCTGGAGCCTGACCCCACTGTTCCCTGCACCATCCACGCTGCCCCTGGCTCCCGGCCCAGCCTTGCAGCTTGGACTGTCTTTATGAAAACAAATTTCCAAGCAGATAAACCCTGGGGGTTTGGGAAGAGGCCTGCATGTCTATAACTGAGTAAATGGGGATTGAAGCAGCAAGGATAATTAAAAGAACAGATAATCCTCGACTCTCATTTAATGCTGGAATTGAAGGTTACCTCTGCTACAGAGTTCATCAGAGCTGCTCACTGGTCTGGCTTCTTGGTTTTGTTTCTTCTGCTAACTCTAAAATGGAGTTTGAGGAGCAATAAAATAGCAGAAAACTAAAAGTGGAAATTGGTCTCTAGACACATGAGAACCAAGCATAGACTGAAAACTTGAAGCCAGAACAACATGGGCAGCCAAGAGCTCAGCAGATAGCTCGCAGGCGGGATGGCCTGCAGGCGGGATGGCCTGCAGGCGGGATGGCCCTGGTCACAGCTGTGATTCCAGGGCCCAGAGGAAATCCCAGGGCTGGAGTGAGCAGGAGGAGGAGTGTTGTAGCTAGAAAAATAAGAGGCTCAACCAAACGAGCCCCCTCCATTCTTCTGGGAGGATGGTGAGTGGTTTCATCCCAGACTCCCTGAGATGGGAGAAAATGTGTTTAATTTTTTTATTTCTCAAAAAAGCTTCATATTTTTTTATCTAGCTTTCTGACTCTGTGCTTGTGATTTCAAGACTATATTTTATATTTTTATATTTTTATTTTACCGGGAGGTCCCGGGGATCGAACCCAGGTCCCTCCATATGGGAAATGGACGCCCAACCGTTTGAGCCACATCTGTCCCCAATTTCAACACTTTCACAACAATTTTCTGCTCAATCAGGAAAGCACGCTTGATCCTGTCACAGACACATTTAGCACAAATGGATCCACCACAGGCTCTGCTGACATGTTTTTTTTTGTTTTAGATAACCTCATAAGAACTTTAGGTCTCACAGCACGAACCCCTCGAATTTGGCCCAGGTACACGCCAAATGCAGATTTTGGTGCTTTCCCATCCCTCTTGGTATAAAGGTAAACAATTCTATTACCATGCGTCCAGGATAGCCTAGTTTTGTTAGAAGCAGTATTGTAGAATAGCCTACAACGGTACATCAAACACTGGGCCATTTTGAATGCCTCTAGAAGCCATCCCCAGAAGAGAGATGTGTTTTCTTCTCCATTGGTGGGAGCATTGCTTACCAGTATAGAAGAGGATCCCTTCGTCCTGGGCACCCTCGGACCAGTGTGAATTGAACTCAAGCCTCATGAATACTCACTGACAACCAATTAGCTTCTCAGATGAGGCTGTGGCTACCTGACCCCTCATTTAGCAGCCCCTGACTGCTCAGTCCTCCTCTGGGAAGCTTCTGTCAGTTTGTCTACAGTGGGCAAGGGAGACAGGGGTGATGGTGGCAGCTGCTCTGAGGGGCGGTGCTACAGTTCCCCCCAGCAGGCAACTTCTCACCCCTGACCCACAGGACCCATGGGCCCCAACATAGGTAAGTTGGCTCATCAATCTGGTTTCACCATGTCTGCTGTCCCCAACCCCACCTGGGAGCTGCCAGGAATACCTACTTCCCTATAGAAAGGTGAAGCAGAGGTGACATCAGGCTGCAGACCCCCAGCCCAAAGTGACTGGGGCTGGTGACTGCCCAGCCTGTCTCAGAAGGCCAAAGAGCCTCCTACCTAGCAGTATGGTGCCTAACACAAAGCCTGTTCTGCCCCTGGGAACGCTCTTGGCTCCCCTCCCTAGACAAAACTGAATATCAGCCCCTGAACCTGGGCCCTGAGCAGCCAAGGTGGGTTATGAAAGCAACTCCTCTCATTTGGTCTACTGGGCCCATGAATAGGCTTCCAGATTTCCAGCAAATAGGAGGGGTATCAGCTCCATCCAGGATGCCCTGAGCACGGGGGTGCAGAGTACAGAGCATGCCCTGTCTGCAGAGATGTCAGCTGACAACACTCTGGGCTACTTTTTGATGAATCTTAGGTTAACCAAGCGTGATGGTTCGACACTGTATGGACCCCAGAAAAGTATGTTCTTAAAGCTAATCCATTTCTGTGGGTGTAAACCTATTGTAAGAAGGACCTTTTGATCAGGTTACTTCAATTAAGGCATGGCCCAGGGTGAGAATTTAATCCTCTTACTGGAGTCCTTTATAAATGGGATGAATATGGAAAGAGAGAGAGAAAACTACAGAAGCAAGAAGCTGAAAGCAGCAAAACCCGGAAGAGTAGGGAGAGACCAGCAAAGGCCACCTACTGCCTTGCCATGTGACAGAAGAGTCATCGGCAGCTGATGAAGAAAGCACAGTGCCTTAATTTGGACATTTTCATGGTCAGCTAAAAATCCCCATTGTAAAAGCCAACCCATTTCTGGTATATTGCATTTTGGCAGTCTAGCAGACTAAAACACCAAGTACTCAAAATAGTTCCAGATGACTTCAACATCAACGACCTGCTGAGGGTGTCCTAACCTGTAGACCTGTGAATGGGCCCCAACCCTGGGGCTCAGAATGGAGTGAAGTAGGAATGGTTTCTTTGTGATCTTGAGTCTCATTGAGTCAGTCAACTGATTGTGACTCTAAATCAATATAGCCTACCTTTTGTAAATGGGGGGAAAAAGCAAACTCTTGATTTTCCTTGTTGAAAGTTTTGTTTTGAAAGTACTAAATATACAGTTTCTAGAAAAATACAGTTGGATTTCTTTTCTCCAGTCAGTAGTTTGGAATTATCTGTCATTCCATGAGTCTATAATAAGACAGGTACACTTAGAACATTTTGTGATGTCCCCTTTTCATCCTGAGGCTTTGGTGCATCTTTTGTACGTGGCTACACTGGTCTGCTCTCTCTGTGAATTAAGCTGCAGCTCCACTTCGCAGCTTGAGACATGACTCAGCACAGGGAGAAACTCTCTTCTCTATGCATGGGCTGGAGCTGGAAGAGGGTAAGGAAGCCCCAAAGTCTGGGTCACAACTGATTTCTCCTGATTAAGGCAACTCCAGAAAGTGATCAGGCCCATCAGGCTGCCTTGTGTTTGCCTATGAAAAGCCGCCCCACCTACTGGCGCTTTCCCTCAGCACCTCCTTTGGCATGCACAGGCACAGGGGTGGGGGTGGGGGTGACAGGTGAGTAGCAGCAAACCCCACTCCCCCATCAACCCCAGGGGACACCAGAGCTTAACTGGCTGTCAGAGAGCATTCAAGACGGCTTAAGAACTAGACTTATTCCCTGTTGACACCGTTCACGCCACAATATTTCATCTGTACTTATGAACTTGGGATACAGGAGCCAGGGCTGGGGAGAGAAAGTACCACCACCACCACCACCCCACCCCACCCTGCCTCAGTCCATTTGATTTTCCAAATTATATTCTTGCTATATGGGTTGAACTGTGTATTAGTTTTCTATGCTGCTGTAACAAATTACCATAATGTTCTTATCACAAAATTGTGGGAGAAGAAGTGGGAAAGAGGTCTAGCCCTTGTCTCAAGCAGCCGGTGCTACTGCCCAGGAAGGCCCAGTCTGCTCTGCTATTCCAGTAAGACTACTCTTCAGTCTTAGTCATCAACAGAAGAAAAACATTCTGTAAAGTTCATTCCTCTTACAGAATTATAAACCACTTCTTTTCCTACCCCATGTGGGCAGGGAAAGCTGTCAACTTTCACGTCTTAGTCACAGTTAGAATCACTAATATGCTGCTACCAAACTACCCCCTGTTCCTTTAAGCCATCCTCTTGGGACCGTTTCCCAACCTATGAACTGTTTTGACTGCTCGCTGCTGCAGAATCCCAACTCAATGATGCATGAGGCTTTGCGTTGTTAGTACTCTGTAAAGTGACAGCTAAGACCCTCTGCTGTGCAATAGAACATGGCAGCCTTCATTGTCACCAGCTTCTGTTGTGAAGGACAAGCCCTAAAGAGGATCACATATCAAGGAGATGGGCCCATTCTCAAGTCCCAAGCTCATCCTCATTTCTAACCGTTTCATCTGACTGATCGGGGCTGGGTAGCTGATACCAGCCTGGCTTTGCTAGGAGCCATATGAGAGGTTTGAAATGGATCATGGGAGAAACTCATCAAGAATACCAAAGGCTACACATAAAATGATATTAAAAATAGCTAACAGTTATTGAGTGATACAACAGGGTGATTAAGGGCAAGGACTCTGGTGATAGACCATCTAGATTTAAATTCCAGCTCCATAAGCAACTAGCCATGGATCCTGGGAAAGTTTCTCTATGCCTCAGTTTCCTCGTGTGAAATTGAGGATAAGGATAGGGCCATTTGTATAGGATTGCAGCACTTAGCTCAAAGGAAGCCTTCACTAACTGATAGCAGGAATTATTATTAACCAGATGCTATGCTAAGCAGTTTTCAAGCATTTCTTAATCATTAAAACAACCCCATGAGGTATGTGCTATGATAATCTCCATTTTTAAGATGAGGATGTTCAAGGTCATATAGCTGCCAAGTGGCCATGGCCATACTCTTGACCTCTGTGGGGAGCAAGAGTCCAGTGGGAAGGACCAGCAGAACTGGTACCTTAGACTTCCCAGCCTTGATTCAGCAACATACTGCAGTATCAATTGTTGGCTCAAGGGGCTCTGTGAAGTTCTCACGAACCAAATTAATTTAGTTTGTTGTGTTTGAAAGGAAAATCTATGCCTCTCTGAGGTGTTGCTATGGACTCAGACAATGAGAAGGCATGGCAGCTCTATAAAGGGCAAGAATGGATGCATTGAAGAAAATAAAATCACACAGACAAAATGCTGAGCAAAATAAATCAGACAGAAAGGAGTATACACTCTGTGATGCCATTTAGATAAAGGTCAAAAGCAGGCAAAACTACCCCATGCTCTTTAGTGATGCATTCTTAGATGGTAAAAATACAAAGGTGAGAAAGGAAGTCACTACCAGAGAAGTCAGAATAGTGGTTACTTTTGAGGGTGAGGAAGGGGGTTTCTGGGTGTTAGCAATGCCCTAATTCTTGCCCTGGTGAAAGCGATACAAGGTTACCTTTATATGACTCACTTACATACTTTTCTCTGTGTGTTAGATTTTCACAATAAGAAGTCTGTTTTTTGTTTGTTTTGTTTCACTAATGAAATTTGCAGCAACTCCACTTGAGAAGAACAGAAAAAGCCATAGGAACTAACCAACTCTTGGACTGGAAAGACTTTGAGAGATCATCTATCTGGTCTAGTGATTTGCCAACTTTAGCCTGCCCCAGGGTCACCTAGAGACTGTTAAAACACAGCTTCCTGAGCCTTAGCCCCAGAGACTGGGATTCAGTGGGTACGAGGTGTGGGACATAAAGTCTACATTCCTAGCGAGCACCCAGCTCATGCCGACACACTTTGAGTAGCACTGACCTAGTCTGCCCCACCTTTAAAACACCCAAGGTGAGACTCCACATGACGTACTCGGGAGAATATTGTCTGCTGCCTAGTTGGTAAAGCAGATCTACCCAGCTTCTGGACTTGCCAGATTATTGACTCTAGTTCAGGATTCTATTGTGGAACAATCCCTCACCCCCTGAACACATACATACACTCAAAAAAATCAATTACTTGTGTCAAGTTGGACTTTCCACAAACCCAGAAGTAAGGTTAGTGATTTCCCGGGCCTTTCAGCCAGCCAGCAGTGCAGAGGGAAAAAGGAAAGAAGGCTCCAGCCTGCAGGCCCCTGCACGGAGACTGCTCCCCGTTGCAGATGAAGGCTACGGGCCTGCTGTTCCTGATCCCTATCAGCCCTCAGCAACGAAAACACAAGTCCCTGCCAATTTATCAGGAGGCAAACCACCTGAGTTCTCTCCTAAGTTCTGCTTTATATTTCCTTGCATGCTACACAAAATGCAAAACAGAGGCTAAAATTAGAAGCTGAGGTGCTAGGGAGGCTGCTTTGTGTGGAGAGAAGACAGAGAGATGTCAGAGGAAAGATTCAGGGGAGCACAGCCTGAGGCTCCCTTCCTCAGCCGCCCCATAGCAGCTTGGGGCGTGGGGGTGGGGTGGGGGGGGAAAGAGTCTGAAGTCTAGGTGGACTGCCCAATTTTCACAGAGGCAGAAGATTCTTGAATTTTCTTTACTTCCCTAAAAGCACCCTGACCTATTTTTTAAATGAATTGTTGCCTTATTCATCAAAATACATTCTTAGTGAATTGCAGTCAAGTGTTCTGTGATTATCCAATATAAAGTTTTGTTTTCTACATTGGGGACAATAATCTGTGCCTCCATGCATAATAGTAATATTCGCAATAGTGCCAGGCTGATCATGGCTGTGGCGAATTTCTTAAAGTAGCAGGCAAGCTGCAGTTTTAAAGGAATCCATCTGTAAAGCTTTCAGCAAAGCCTTGACTAAGAACAGAGAGTCCATGTGTAACAGTCGGCTGACGTCGTCCCTCAACTAAGGGGCACAGACTTGCTGGAGATTTGTATAAAAGCCTTAAAGTGGGGATAAATGTAATAGGGCCTCAGACTGATAGAGCCCTTTTCTTCATAGAACTTGGGGCATTTTGTGTAGCATGCAAGGAAATATAAAGCAGAACTCCTGTAGCCTGTGGGCAAAGTGACCAGCTGGACTCCGGGTCTCACTTAGCCAAAATGAAAACTATGGAAATTTTACAGGGTTCGGAAAAAAGCTAAGGAGAGACATAAACACTTCCCCAGGGGGCTCCCTGCGCAGCCTCACTCCTCGGCAGGTGGAGCGCGGCTAAGACCCAGGGCGCGTGGCTTCCACAGCTGCCTCCTGCCTCGTGGCACAGGGCTGGTGAGAAAACAAGGACCGTTTTTGCCAACCAGGGATGACGCAGGGGCGCGGAAGTCTCTTCACTGGCTGCTCGGGCTTCTCTTTCCTCCTTCGCTCAGCGGAACACCAGCCTCAGGGGCAGGAGGCTGCGGATAGGATTCTCAGGGCGCCCATTTGTTTCTCATGATCTGACAAGTGGGGAAAAAAAATAGTGCAGAATTGCAGGCGGCTGTAACACGCTGCAGCGTGGGCTGCGTGAGGCCCAGACTGGCCCGTGCGGGCCGGGAGGCGGGGTGAGGCGTGATTCCCACACCCACGGGGTGAGCCCGGGCCTCGCCTCGCAGGGAAGCAACCCCGGGCGGAAGCGGAGGCAGAAGGAACAAGAAGGCTCTCAGGGGGACAGCATCCCTTCCTGTCCCTCCTAGCAGGCCTTCCCCGACCCCGGCTCACCAAGGTGTGCACAGACAGGAGGTGACTGCTGGGCGGGCGCCCTGGCAGCCCCAGAGAAACTAGAGCCCAGGCCCTCCGAGGGTCCTTCCTCTCCTGCCTGGCGCCGGCACCCAGGCGTCCTACGACTCCACGGCTTGGCTTGTCCCTTTTCCACTGCCCAGGAGCGATGAGCAAGGGAAATTAAAGAGCCTGAACCTGAACAAACTAACTTGGAGATGACTAAATAAATGTCCAAAAGTGTATTGTGTTTCTGTGCTCTGACTCCCATTCTAAAGCAAGTGAAAAATGTCTGAGTGAAGCCCTCAGAGCTCTGGCTAAGGAGATAGTGTTGTTATTATTAGGGCAACTGGGAGGGAGCCATGCCTTCCCGGGGCAGGGCTGGGTGGGCCGTGTGGGAGGACTGTCAACAGCTGCTGGGAAGAAAGTTTGTTTATTGTCAGCAGCCTGGCGCAGAGATTAAGACAAGCGTGTGTCCGGATCACACCCACATAGCTGCAGACAGTGGCTGCTCCCGGCATTACATCCAACTAGGGGGGCCCCCAGGGTCTCCATTCAGCCAACAAGGAAACCCAGGAGGCCACCAGGATAGCTGGGAAAATTCCCATGGGTTCATCCCAACCAAACACCTCCCCCAGAAAAGTGCAGCATGCAATGCCTTCCTGATAGATTGAACCTGAAGACCCAGAACCAGCTGTGAATCCCACACACCAGCTCCAGACCAGATTGTTTTTCTTGCATTCATTCGTTCATTCATTTGTTCATTCACCAAATACTTATCACACACCTTCTCTGACAGACAAAATGTATGAGGGGCTAGGAATAGAACAGTGAACCAGACGGATTCGATCCCTGCTCTCATGGAGTTTATAGTCTGCTAGAAATTACCTGCAAGTAAATATTGTCGTTTGATGAGTATTTTATAGGAGAAGTTCAGGGAGCCTAGAGTACAATAGCAGGAGAAATCTAAATCCACGACAAGGAATTACCTTGATGTGGAAACTGTCACTAAAAGATACTGTTTAAGATACTAGGGTCTCAAGAGATGGCAGCCTAAGGCCATCACTGCTCTCTCTCCTTTAGCTAATTAAACTTTGAGCTAATATCTACTCATCTTGCTGGTGTTCCATTTCATACCAGTCTCCTAAACATAAAACCTTGGGAAAAGATCATTATAAGCATAGAGCAACCATCAAAGTATTCAGTATTCTCTGGGTACCACGACAGCCCTCTTTATCCATTGAGGTCATTATAATCATCATGCTATTATCATCTGCCATTACTATTACCCTTCCTGTGAAAATGATAGTCACCAGGAGTCCCTCCCCAAGGAAGCCCAGCCCTTTGTGGCATTATATAAGCAGCCTCATAACATCTAGGAGGAGACATCCTCAGTTCCTAGGCAGAAAAAAGTGATGAGAAGTTTCACTGACTTTCTTCAGCACAGCATCTAGCATGGATCTTTAAAAATGTAAGTCAGATTATGCCCCACCTCTATTCAAAATCCTTCAATGTTCCCCATCTCAAAGTAAAGGCCAAAATCCTGACAATGGCCACATTAGCCAGTTCCTCATCACCTCTCTGACTTCCTCTCCTACTACTCTCTCCTGGCCACTCCCTGTTCTTGCCAAGCACACTCCCTCCCCCGAGCCTTTGCACTTATCATTCCCTCGGCCTGGAACTCTTTTCCTCCAAATAGCCACATGGATCACTCCCTCACCTCCTTCAGGTGTCTGCTCCAACTCACCTTATCAGTGACACCTTCCTGGGCCACCCTATTTAAAATAAGAACATCCCTCCATAATTCTTTTCCTCCTTTCCT